>JAVHLU010000844.1:0-44872 GCA_036785755.1 Colletotrichum ledebouriae | reverse complement strand
GTTAATTATTCCTTCTATAGGCTACTAATAAATTACTATATTATTAAAGTAATTAGTAGATATAAAAACGCACTCCTTACCCTTTAAGCCCTCTAGTTTCTCTCTCCCCTTTATATATATTATTTACCTCTCCCTCTTCCTTATCTAACTTACGATATATCCTTAACTATATTAGCACTAGACCCTATATATAAATACGCTAAGCCTAAGCAAGGCACGCCCTTTAGTATAAATAATATAGAGGGAATCGCTAGAGAGTTTAGCCTTAATATAATTAATAAAACCCGCTCCTTTATTAACTACTCTACTATATATAAAGAGCGTATTATTAGTATAGCAAAGTCTTTTAAAGGATTATCTACTAAAGGGGGTAGTACTATATCCTATATTATAACTATATTTATCTTAGTTACTAAGTTAATAAGCCTTATCTTACTATCTTTTTTTTATATAAGGAAGAATAGACTATAATAAGCTATATACCTTTGCTTAAGGATTCCCTTCTTTAGTCTATCCTTTAGAATCATAATATTATCCTACTCTAATCCTTTTAATATTAAGATTCCTTTTGCTTACTACGCCTTATATAATACTATTTAAATTATTTATAGAGGTATAATAGAAGGGTATATAGAGCTATAATACTTAAATTCCTAGGTTAAAGCTTTCTTTCTTATAATAAGAATAGCTAAAAGGAGCTTCTTTTCTTTAAGCTATAGATAATTAATAGTTTTTAGAATAGCTTCTTATTAAGCTCTTATAAGCCTTATTCCTTATTTAATAGTTAAGAACTTTAGTATAATTAGGCTTATAAATAGGGCGCTAGGATCTAGTATTATATTCTCTTTAGCCCTTACGTATACTTTTAACTTCTACTCTAGGTCTCTATCTAGGGTTTAACTATCTAATATAGTATTATTAATAAGTTAGATTTTCTTATCTTTTATCTTACATATTATATTAATATCTTCTATTAGTAATATAAGTATTATTAGTATAAGTTTGCGATTATTATAAGAGGAAGTAGTAAATATAGCTATAATAACTTTAATACCTTTTTAATATACTAACTTATACTTCCTCCTAGGTACTTCTTTCTTTAATATCTTTTCTTAGATCTATTAATATAATATTAATAATTAATACTATAGCTATTATATCTTACTATATACCTTATACTTATAATTACTTTATAGATATTATTAAGCTTAGGGGTAACTTTATTATAGGTTTTAGTCTCTAGGACTTTATTACAAATTAGTCTAAACTCTTTAAAAATAGTAATAACTTCCTTATCTAGGTCTAACTATTACTTAACTTTATTTAGTAGGTTATAAGAGCTTTTAAAAGCTTATTAAATCGCTTTAATATCCTAATATACCTTTATACTTCTTAGTATTCTATCTAGCTCTTTGTTATCCTTAGTATTATTAACTTACTAATTATCTCTTATAAAATCTAAGCTTATTATTATATTATATTTATTAGTAATAGCCTTTATTTCCCCTCCTCTACAGGAAATAAGAGGGTATATTAATACTAAGAAGAAATAAAATAATCTATTTTAATAATGATTTCTAGGAAGTAAGTAGTTAAATCCCTTATATAGAATAATAATAGGATATTAATTCTAATATTCCTACACTAAAGGACTCTAATAATCTAGTTTTATATATAATCGAGGGTTATTTAAGTCTTTAAGATATAAGGAGCTCCTAGTACTAAGTCCTTATTATAAGTATTTTTAGGAAAAATAAGAAAGCTAATATCTTAAATCTAATTATTACTAATATAAATATTATTTATAATTACGCTTATAAATTAGGTTCTCCGCTCTCTATTAGTAATCCTATAGATCCCTATATTTATCTTAATTATATCGCTCTATAAGCCTAGGCGCTTAATATAACTTTTACTAATAAGGTTAATAGCTAAGCCACTATTAATAATCCCTCTAATTAGTATATTTATAAGGCTATAAAGGGTAATAGTAATCCACTAGTAGGTTATAATAAAGTCTAGGATAGTAATACGCCTTAGTAGTAGAAGTAATATAGAATCCTAATCTTCTATTATAGTACCTATTTCGAATATAGGATTAATTATATAGTAGTTAAATTAAATTACCTTAGTCTATAAGTACTTAGGTAAGTCTATAGAGATAGCTACTAAATTAACTTAGCTTTTAGAATAGTTTTTATTATTATTCTATTAATCTATCTATTCCTATAGCTCCTTATTACTAGCTCTTATTTTATTAAATTAGTCTAGAAGTATTATATTAATAGGCATAAAGACCTCTTATACCTTTAAGTTATACCTATCCTTATACGTATTAATTATAGCTTTAGTAGTATTCTAAACTATTCTATTCTCATTAGACTAGTTCTAACGAAGGAATGCTTTAGGGATAGCTACCTTCCTATTAACTCTCTTATTATATACCTTAAGAGTAAGAGTATAGCTAGTTTATAAATTATTATATTAAATCTAAGGCTTATCCTATTTATCCTACTTCTATTACTTAACTTATTCCTTAGGGGCGTCTAGTAGTATAATATCTTTAGCTTCTTCCTTATTATTTAGTAGCTTTATAACTCTCTAGGTAATTTAAATAAGAGGGTCTTCAATTATAGGCAGGTTTACTATTTAAGAAAACTAGTAATAGTAAGTATTATAAGGTTTTATATAATACCCTCTAGTTTTCTTTCTTTTTATAATAGCGATATCTTCTACTAGGTTAGTATATTAGTTCTTTAGCTTAAAGCTAAGGAATATTATATTTATAAAGTTCGATAATTATATAGTATCCTTTAATAAATATTTAAAGCTAATAGATAGTTTAGGGCGTGTTTTATTATAATTAATAACCCTTATAACCTCTTCTAGAAGCTTTAGCTACTACTTCTCTACTAACTTACTTATAGTAAGTATATAATATATAAAGGTATCCTTATTAATTAGAATATACTTTAGAACTATCTAGCTATTAGTTAACGTATAGTTATAACCTTTATTAATAATACCTATCTTAACCTTAGTACTTATATCTAGGGTGCTAATAAAGTACTAGGGCGATATATAATAGCAGACCTTATTCTAGCTAGCCTTAAGATACTTAATATAGCTAATAATAATATAGTTAATAGCGCTATAAAAATAATAAGTTCTTATAGCTTAGAAAGGTATATACTATAATAGCCTATCTTACTAGGAGCCTCTATAGCCTCCTCTTACTCTATGTCTTCTAAATCCCTAGTATTACTAATATCCTCCTTAATAGTCTCTATATCTAGTATATAAGTAAAGGTACTACTATTATTAGTCTTAAGTTTATAAATAATCCTAAGATTATTATTTATAAGGTTTAGTAGATTCTATAGTATTTAGATTAAAAGTATTATCTCCTTAGCTAGTAACTCTCTTAATAAGGGTTAAGATATTTATCTCGTAATTAGCCCTATTAATATTTAAGGTCCTAAAGTTTTCTATAAGAGAGTTAATAATTAAGCTAGTAGTTTAGGCTATAGAGGGTTCCTTTATTTTAGCCTTATACCTTATTAGAATTACCTTTATAAGGACTTAAAGCGTTAGTATTAGTTTAAGCTTAATAAGGCTAGATAACTACTAAAGTTCCTAGTAGGTAGTAGATTATTTAATTAGGGCGTCTTCTATTATAGCCTATTACTTTAAAATAACTTTAGTAAGCTAGTAGCTAAGACGTTAAGCTATAGCTCTTATAGCTCTCTCTAAAAAGTAGTAATAATTTATATAAATAAGCTTACTATTAATAAGCTTTAGATCTCCTTACAAAATAGCTCTCTATTAAAGCTATTAAATAGTAGTAATTAATACTATAACTTAGGAAGGGTTATTATCTTTAATATAAGATCCTATAACTAGGTTCTAAAGGTCTTTATTAGGGTCCTAATAAGACTTTAGGTTTATAAGTCTAAAATAATATAGAAGTTTCTCCTTAGCTTCCTTCTAGATCTTAGCTTTACTAATATAAGATTTTACTATATCTTAATAGTTACTAGAGCTATATATATAAACCTCGTTCTTTATATTATTATTAATCTTATAATAAAGCTTTAAAAAGCTCTTATAATTAGTAATAAAATCTAAGATATTAGTATTAATAGATTTAGGCGCTCTAGTTAAGTAGGGAGTTATTTCTATAATAATAGGATATCCTATAAGGAGATTAGTAAGGGCTATAATATCTTAATTAATATAACTTCCTTTAGGGGAACGTAGAGTATTTAAGAGTGTAAGAATAGGTATATAGGTAGCAAAAGGGGCGGTAAAACACCCTGAATAATAGATATTAATAGGCTGGGTAATATGGTGATGAAAGCTGATAAATTTAAGCATAAGGAGGTATTTTTCCTAGAATTAATTCATAGAGAAATCGTTAAATATTAATGGTATTGATAATGATATTATTATTGTTATTTCTAAGTTACAAATCCTACCCTCACGAAGTGAGGGGTAAGATATTCTGAAACGTAACTATAAAGCAGTAGCTTATTAGGCGGAAATCGCGCTTAGATCACTATGTAGTCCATGCGCAATTTCTATATACTTATAGCTATAAAGCTAAGGATTATAAATATATATATATATACATGTAAGGTTATTGCTATTATTAGAATTTATATAGATTCTTAAAGTATTTATTTCATAAAGGAAATACTTTTATAGTTATTATTTTATGTTTTATAGTTATTGAAGTATTATTAAAGAGATATTATATAGGTATATAACTATATATACTATAGTTATTTATTAAGGTTTTTATAAACCTTATAAGATTATTATAGAATTTTTTAAGATATACCTTCGGTATTCTTACAAAGAGTATTACCCCTATCCCTAAAATATGATTTATATACCTATCTATATTATTATTAGAAGCTAGCTACCTCATAGTATAAGGTTATATCTCGCTAAGTAAAGCTCCTATAAATGTCTCTTTAGGCTACTTCCCCTTATTAGAAGAGGATCTAGTATCTAAATTAGCTAAGAAAGAAGAAGATATAATACTTATAGGTTTATAAATATTAAAGTTAATATTATATAGTTAAAGTAATAAAGTCGTCTAGTTAATAAAGGAAAGTTATTATTATAATATCTTCTAAATAGAAAGATAAAGTAAGTAATTATAACTTTCTTTAGATAAAATAAAAAAGGAAATAATATAAACTAAATAACTAAATAAATATAGCCTCTGGCCACTGCATAGTGATTTTACCTGCTCAAGTGCAATAGACCTTCTAACTCCGCGCCTCCTGATAATACATAGCCTTCGGTTACGTGATCGTAATTACTAACCACCTCTCCTAACCACAGCCGCACTTATATATACCCCACTAGATAGCCTCACGATCTTCAACTTTATATCGACAATAACGTGGTTTTTAATTATTCAAACTACGAAACTATCGACTTTTCCTCTCGCGCACTACCCGCGCCGCCGTCAAATACCGCCTCCGTCACCGCTTCATCCGCTAGCAGCTATGCCGTCGTTAGCAACGCTCTTAGCATGCCTCGCTCGGGCTTAGCGTATTTATATGCAGGGTCTGGTACTAATATAGTTAAGGATTTATTATAGGTTATAGGGATAAGGATAAGGATAAGGGAGAGGTATAAGGCCCTGCTCGCAGAGCTTCTTATACTTCTAGCTATAAGAACCTCTTAGGAAAGACCTCTCTAGTTAAGGAGTTACCTCTTATATAGTAGTATTTACCTTTAGCACCTTACTAGAAGGTCGACCTTTTAGGTTAAGGAGTTATCTTATATAGTAGCTTTCGCAGTACCTTACTAGAAGGTTTAGCGAGGGTATTACTATAAGAGCCTTAGTAGCCCGTTTAGCTCTGATATAATTAGCCCTAGTGCGGCGCGCATCCGACTTTATATAGTAATATTTAGAGGGTTTACTTATAAGTAGTAGGAATATATAGGGTTCCTATATTATTTTCCTTAACTAGTAGAGGGTATAGGTTAAAATACCTATGTAGTATTTCCCGAATTATACCTGCGAACTAGGTGAATTTATTATAGTCTTTTTGCGAAGGGGCTGCGGCGTAATTCCGAGCTTAACTAAATAAATATAGGAAAGGTTTAATAACCTCGATCTTATTATTCTAGGCTCTTATAGGTCTACTTTAAGTCTTATTACTTAATATAGAAGGGTCTTTCTAATAACGCTCTTATCTTAGAAGAATCTATAGCTTTATTATATTAATATCTCTTAAAAGTTAGTATATTCCTCTTAGTACTTAGGGCTATAATAGTAAGGGGTTTATTAGTCTCTAGTTACTAATCTAGTTAATCTCGCTATACTTATTAGCTTAGTAAGACTGCTAATCGCTATATTAGTCTTATATATAGCTATTTTAGCTACCTTAGCTATAACCTGCTAGTTAAATAATAGTAGTCATAATAATATATAAGGGGTAAGGAAAGGGATATAATCGCTAGAACCTACTAATAGTATAAAGAAAAGGGAGAAAGGGAGGATTTTAGGGTCTATATTATTCCTGCCTTAATTCTAAAAGAAAGTATAGCTATTACTATTTCCTTAGAACTAAGGTAGGTTTACGAATATCTTCCCCTCTTCTAAACTATGTTTATTATTAATCGTATCGTTATTATTTATTTATTTATAGATTTCGTAAGCTATTATTATATTCGAAGTAAGTTAATTATATATATATATATTAATAGCAGGGATATATAGATATAGCGAAGGCACCTAACCCTCTAAGAAGCCTATAAAGGCTATTAAAAAGAGCAAAAGAATACGCCTCTAGGTACTATTAAGAAGGGCTAGAACTAATAGGGACTATAAAGGATAATAAGTAATATAACTCTACTTTAAAATAGGTAAGAATATTAAAAGTAGGCTTAAAGGATATGTAGAATAGTTTATAGATCTAATTAAAAGAGATTATCTAAGTTAGATATAAATTTACTAAGAAAATATTAGAAAACGAGGTATAGGATTATTAAGGTACTAATTATTATAATATATAAATAATACTAAAGTCTACTACGCTCCACTCCTCCACGCTCTACTCTATAGCCTTCCTACAATAGGCCTATGCGCTAAGGGGGCTTTTCAAAAGCTGCGCAGCCAAGTCTATCTCATCCCATCCTAATAGCTACTCCTTAGTATAGCTTATAATATACGTATCTCCTATCTCTTAATATTTCTATTAATACATATATATATATAATAAAAACGGGAGGTATATAAAGGATAGTATATTAAGAGGAGATTACTATATAAGGAGACTACTATACTATTTATATATATTAAATACTAGATATTATAATTAATATCTTATTAGAAAAGCTAATAGCTAGCGCTCCCTAGTATAGAGAATAGAATATATAGTATTATCAATTAGATTTATTCTACCTATAGCGTAACCTTGCTAATAGAAGTATTCTCCTTAGAGCTAGCTATGGCTAGCGCTCCCTAGTAGTTTAGAGACGTTATTATATTCGAAAACACCTTTATTACTTAATAGAAAGTGTTACCTATATATATTAAATCCCAATTTAATAATAATATTACTAAAGGTAGTAATAATAATAATAATAATAATACCAAGATATCTCCCCTATATCCTAGTAATACCTCTTGACTAAATCTAACTATTAAGGCTAGTAATAATAATAATAATAATAACAATAATAATAATAATAATAATAATAATAATAATAATAATAATAATAATAATATAATATAGTAAGTAATAATAATAATAATATAATATAATAAATAATAATAATAATAATATTACTAGTAGTAATACTAGTAATAACTAGTTATTAGACGTTTAAGAAGATAACTATAGATTACTATCTACACATGCTTCGGGTAGTAATTCGGAGAGTAGTACTATTAGTAATAATAGTAGAAATAATTCTGAGTTAATAATATAACTCCCCTCTATAATACAAGAAGCTAAGAAATAATATAATTAGGTAGAATATAAAGAAAGTGTACTTTTTACCCTTTAAGACGTCCTAGTCTTAAGGGAATAACTAAACTATAAAAATAATAATAATAATAATAATAATAAGAATAACGGTAAAGCTATTAACATAATAAATAATAATAATATAACTATAAATAAAGCTTCTTATATTTTAGTAGTCTTAGCTTATGTAATCGTATAACGTAATTAGCTAGGTAGCTTAGGTAATAATAGGGGTATTAAAAGAAGTATTATTTCGGCTTATTAACTAGTAACTAGCTAGGTAGGGGAGAGAGGAGTTAGTTATACTTATTCTAGCCCTTCTAGAGGCTTCTATTACGTAATTACTTACGCAATAGCTTACGCAGTAGATTGAGTAGATATTTAGCCTATTTAGGCTTAGTTATATATTAAGGTTATAGCTTAAACCCTTTTAGTTCTAGCTAGAAAGCTTATTAAAGATAAGGCTTTCTAGGACTTTCTAGACCTTTCTATCCACAGTACAGACAGTATTATTGATACTGTAATATACTATGCTATATTATATAGTATATTATTAAGTATTATTATTTATTATATATTTTATAGGTCTTATTTACATAGGGTTTTTGAGATATTTATATAATATCTTATAAGTAGCAACTACTCTTAATAAGCTAGCTACCTATAAGTAAGTAGTTAGTTCTCTATATATAGATAAATAGATTTAAGCTATACTTATAGAGTTGAAATAACTTAAATATAATAATACTTAGAATATTATACCTAAACCTAGGGGAGTCTATCCCCTGGGGGGCTACTAGGTTTATAAAATAAAATATAATCATAATAATAATAACAATAACAATAAGAATAATATAAAATTTAAAGCCCGTTAGGTAGTTCAAGGTTTTAACTAATATATTAGTATAGATTACCTTAAGACTTTCAGTACTACTTATAGTCCTAAAAGCTATAGATTTATATTATATTTACTATGGAACATAACTATATATTAAAGTAGTTTAACGTTACTACTGCTTTTACCCACATAGAGATTAATAAGGATCTATATATAAGGATACCTACTAGTTTCCCATATAATAGAAATACTAATAAAGTAATATATAACTATAATAATAATCCAATAGATAATAGCATAATATATAAGCTAAATAAAGCCTTATATAGCTTGAAACGAAGCCCACGCCTATAATATAAATATCTACAGTTAATACTACTTCAGTACAACTTTGAAGTCTCTCCTTATAATAAAGAAGTATTTATATTAAATAATAATAACTATAAAGCTATTCTAGCCGATTATATTAATAACATACTATTAGCTATTAATAATAATAATACTTATAACTATGTATATAATAACCTATAAAAGCATCTAAGACTTTAATATTTCAGGGAGCCTAGTATCTTCCTAGGAAATAGGATAATAATAAACCATATTAATAAATAATTATATATAAAGTACGAGGGGTTAGACCCGAGTTTATTTAACAAGAGGTCGCTATAATACTATTTATTTAAGCTAAAGAGGAAAAGGGGGAGTTTTCCTCTCTAGTAGAGATTTCGCTAGTCTATAGGGAATAACTAGGTAAGCCCTAGGTAGGCCCTAGGTAGCTCTTTAAGGTAGTAAACCTAGGTAGAAGCCTAAAGAAGCTTAACCTAGGTATAGCTTATAATACTATCCCCTATCCTAGCTAGTCCCCCCCTAAGCATAGGCTAGGTTATTAGTATTATTTATAACTAGCTTATATAGGGCTTTATACCTATTTATTATAGTAATCTCTATAATAGCCTCTATAGGCTCCTAGGTAGGCTCTATATACCCTTCCTACTTAACTAGGGCCTCGCGCCTCTACCCCCGCCTAACTACCTTCTATCGCGCTATATATATCTCCTCCACGCGCTACTCGAATTTACTATTATTAGCTATAATTAGTAGTAGCTAGGGGTCTATCCTTCTCTATATAGGTAAGGGGTCCTCTAGTGCCCTCTAGAGGAGGTCTATATAAAACCTTAAGTAGATATTACTAGGTATATCTAACTTAATAATATATAGGCTTAGGACTCTAACTATAGTATACTTATAGTATAACTATAATAGCTTCTTACTAGGCCTAGGGCTCTTATAGTTAGCTATTAAAAGCTAAACCTTATTACCTACCTAGTACTCCTCTATAGGTATCCTATACTAGTTTATATTCTCCTTATTATACTATTAGGTAGTTATAATACTTACTTAGACGAAGTCTACTACCTCCCTTAGCCTTATTACTAAGTAGGTAGTAGCTATATCCCTAGAGGGGGCCTCCCTACTACGTTATTTACTATAAGTATAGGGTTAGTATAGTACCCGTGTTCTAAGAAGAATAGCGAGAGCCTAGTTATATTACTAACCTTATTATAAAGTACTAGCTAGGTAGCGGGTAGGAGCTACCCCTAGTTATCCTATACCTAGGTTATAAATACCTATAAGATAGCTTATATCTCCTAGTTCTACCTCTTAGTATTACTATTAGTCTATAGGTAGTATATAGTACTTAGTAGCCTCCTTATACTAGTAAGGTAATAGAGTTTAGCTTAGAAGCAGCTTACCTAGTTAGACCCTTAATTACTAATAATACTATATAAGAGCTTATAGAACTAGAAGTAGGAGGTAAGGAACTAGTAGGTATAAGCTTCTACCTCTATAGTACCTATCTCTTCTAATATTACTAACTTACTTAGCCTATTTACTATAACCTATAGGTATTAGCTAGTATTATCCTTTATAAGTAGTAAGTTTATAATAAAGTCTATTAAGAGGTCTAAGTATAGCTAGGTAAGTATTAGTAGGGGCTTTAAGAAGCCCCTCCTAGCTTACCTCTAGATATATATCCCTCTATAAATATCATAGTTCCTTATAAATCTCTATACTATTTATAATTATCCTAGCTAATAGAACTACTAGCTTACTATTTCTAGCGTGCTATTATAGCCTAGGTAGGTAGTTATACTTAAGTCGTAGCTCTATTAAATAATCTTTATATAAAGCTCCCCTAATAAGTTATTATTATCCTCCCCGCTAAGTACCTATAGCCTCTCTTTAAATATTAGTCTCCTCTAACTATTAGTATTATACTTATTAATTTAAACCTTAGCTTTTATATCTAATAGGAAGCTCTAAAGCTAGTAGGTAACTATATAATATATAGCCTTATATATTATATCCTTTTTTATAGTTTCTAGCTATAGTACCTATAGTATCTAGGATATTAGTATAGCCCTTCTAATTTCTCCTTACTAGGGGGCTAACTATAGGGTCCCTACGGGGGTAGGCGTAGTCTAGTATTAGCTATAAGACCCTCTCTTATTTCCACTCGTTATCCTATCCTCGTACTATATCTTACTCTCTATAAGAGAGGGTATTAGGGGCTACTACTTCCTTACTAGGGTAGTATTTAATAGTAAAGTTATACTAGGATAGCTCCTCTACTTACTAGCTCTAGCGCTCTATAAGGTACTACTTCTTTATAAAGTATTTAAGTCCCTAGTAATTAGTTAGTACCTTAAAAGTAGTTATATTATATAGCTCTACCTTTTATATATATTAATAGGAAAGGACTACTAGGAGCTCCTTATTATAAATAGGGTAGATATACTCTATTGAGCTCGGAATTACGCCGCAGCCCCTTTGCAAAAAGACTATAACAAATTCACCTAGTTCGCAGGTATAATTCGGGAAATACTATATAGGTATTTTAACTTATACCCTCTACTAGTTAAGGAAAATAATATAGGAACCCTATACGTTCCTACTACTCGCAAGCAAACCCTCTAAATATTATAGAGTCGGATGCGCGCTATACTAGGGCTAATTATATCGGAGCCGAATAGGCTACTAAGGCTCTCGTAGCCTAGAAAAGCTACTATATGAGATAACTCCTTAACCTAAAAGGTCGACCTTCGAGCAAGGTACTAAAGGTAAAAGCTACTATACGAGATAACTCCTTAACCTAAAAGGTCGACCTTCTAGCAAGGTGCTGCGAACGCTACTATACGAGAGGTAACTCCTTAACTAAAGAGGTCTTTCCTAAGAGGTTCTTATAGCTAGAAGCATAAGAAGCTCTACTACTATAAGCAGGGCCTTATACCTCTCCCTCTTCCTTATCCCTATAACCTACGACAAATCCTTAACTATATTAGTACTAGACCCTGTATATAAAAACGCCAAGCCCGCGCGAGGCATACCCTTTAATGCTAATAACGCGCGAGAGCTCGCTAGAGAGTTTGGCATCGAGATATACTCTATAAGTAAGAGTTTCTATAAGTAGAATACTATAAGATATTAGATACCCTCTAGGTTAACTTATAAGAATACCCCTCTTAGTATAAATCCTAAATAATTAGTTTTAATAATAATCTTATCTTCTAGACTAAATTAATAGAATATTAGCTAGGTATTAAAAACCTACTTAAGTTATAAGAAAGCTTATTCTTAATTATCTCCCTACTAGAATATTATATTCTTCCTAATAAGTAGTATAAGTAGTCTAATAATATCCCTATATTCTAGTATAAATATACTATAATAGTTTATAAACCCTAGGAAGCTCTAGACCCCCTTTAGGGAGGTAGGAGGTAGCTACTTAGTAATTACCTAGAGTTTCTTAGGGTTATAAGAGAGACCCTCTCCTACTATTATAATAAACCCTATATACTTAACCCTCTTAACTAAGAACTTATACTTTATAAGGTTAAGGTTTAGGCCTATATCTACTAGCCTCTAGAGGACCTCCTAGACCTTCCTCTTATAGTCTTCCCTTATCCTATTAGAGTAAATTAATATATTATTTATATAAGTAATAATAAAGTTATTAAGGAAGTCCTATAGGGTATTATTAATATATTATTAGAAGCTAGTAGGGGTACTAGTTAGGCTAAATAAGTAAACTACTTACTTAAATAACTTATATTAAGTATAGAATATAGTTCTCTCTTAATACTCCTCTACTACCTTTAACTTATAGAAAGCTATTATTATATCTAGCTTAGTATATTACTTAGCTATACTTATTTAGTATAGTATTTTAGAGATTAATAAGAGGGGGTAGTAGTCTTTCTTAGTAATTATATTAAAAGCCCTATAGTTAATATAGAAGCGAATTCTCTTACCTAGCTTCCTTATAAAGAGTACTAATACCCTAGTAGATAAGCTACTAGCCTTAATAAACCCCTTATCTAAGAGGTCTTATAAGGTCTTTTTTAGTACTAGTAGCTCTTCTCTTAATATATTATAGAGGGGGCCCTAGTAGAGTAATAGCTTCCTCCTATCTAGTCCTAGTATAAGGTTAATCTAGTAATCTACTCCTAATTACTTAGGGGGTAATAAGTAAGTCTTATTAGGGTTAAATAGGTTAGGAAACTCCCTTAAGACCTAGCTTAGTAAATAATATTATTAATCCTCTTTTAGTTTTAGGTTTAAAGCTTTCTTAATATTAGCTAAGCTAATAGCTTATATTAATATCTTTATAATACCCTCTTAGTACTTACCTTATTATCTCACTAGGTATTAGTAGATTATAGAGAATAAGGGCGCGTTAAGGAACCTTATAGCCCTTATTTCCTTTATAAGGGGCGTTTCTTCTTAATCCTTTAGATATAGCCTAACTTATCCCCTCCTATAATATACTTAGTTAGCTATAGCGTTATAAATAACCTAGCTCTGCTCTATCTAGGGGTACCCTAAGAGAATATTAGGGTCTAAGTTATTAACTATATATAGAAAGATACGCTAGGTATAACTACTTATTTCTAGGTTAAATACTACTATACCTAGTATATTACCTAGTAATAGTTTACTAAGTATATACCTTCTTATAGGTTAGTATCTCTTTCTAATATATAGAAGGTAGAGGTATTAAGCTAGGGAAAGGTTAATTATTATATAAGTATTACTCTTAGTATCTACTAGGGTATAAGCTAGATATTCTCTATTAACTCTAACTTAAATAATAATAAGCTTATTATTAGCTAGTTATTCTTATTTATATTCTTTCTAACCTAATATCTCCTCCTTAGTAAGCTCTAGAGCCTAATTTCGCTCTAGAGTTAGTCTTTTCCTAACTCCTTATCTTCTTTTAAGGAGTTAGTTACTACCTAGTAGTTATTTATAACCTTATAATATACTAGTTCTTCTTTTAAGGTCTTTACCTTTATAACCCTAAGTAGCTAGTCCTCTTTATTAGGGTAGCGCTAAGTAATATAACCTCTAGTTCTATAAGTATAATAGGTATAGGGGTCCCTTATACCCTTCTAAGGCTATTAGTATTATACTAGAGAGGTACCTAAGGAGGACCTAGAGCTTTAGTAGTTATAGCGCCTTACCTCCTTAACTTATAAGATATATATAACTCTAGTTATATAAATATCCCCCTTAGTATCCTTAGTAGTAGGTCTCTAGTAGGTCTCTAGTAGGTTACTAAGTAGTTACTAGTAACTTTCTAGCGCTTTACCTTCTATATAATACCCTAGACCTTTAAGAGCTAGCTATTATAATTAGCTAGTAGGTTAATAGTAATTAGCTAATCCCTTAGCTTAGGGGTAAGGGAGGCCTCTAGAAGTAAGATCTAGACTTAACTAGGCTAGTTTATATTACTTATATTAGCTAGTATCTACTTAAATCTTAATAAGAAAGTTCCTAGGGATTTATTCTCTTTCTACTAGAGGGTTTATAGTTAGGCTATAGCTTATAACTAGATATTTAGGTCCTTATATATCTAGTCTAGGTAGGCTATAAAGTCCTCGGGGTTATATTTTCCCCTACCCCCCCTAGCTCTATAGAAGGTAGAGACTACTTATTAAGCTATAATATCTAAGTAGGAGTTAATAAGGTATTATACCTCTATATTTATAATATAGAACGCCCTATCTATAGTAATCTTATATCTTATCTATTATACCTAAGTAATATATTCCTTTTACTTACTTAAAAGCTTTAGGAGTAGGGGTAATAGCTTCTAGCGTATTATACTAGGTATTACTAGTACCTTACTAGTAGTACTTATAGGGGTCTATATAGCTATATACTAGCTATTCCCTTGCTTAACCTCTTATAACTATTACTAGAGGGACTCTATTACTACTATTAAATTAGCTTATAATAGCTTATCTCAAGTTCTAGCTATATTATTATTAACTATCCTACTAACTAGTAGGGAGCAGCGCTCTACTTATTATTATTATTATAATAATAAGCTTAAATATATAAGGGGTTAGACCTAAGTTTATTTAATAAGAGGTTATTATAATACTATTTATTTAAGCTAAAGAGGAAAAGGGGGAGTTTTCCTCTCTAGTAGAGATTTCGCTAGTCTATAGGGAATAACTAGGTAGGCCCTAGGTAAGCCCTAGGTAGCTCCTTAAGGCGGTGAACCTAGGCAGAAGCCTAGGTAGGCTTAACCCGGGCGTAGCCTATAACATAAAGTAAATAAAGTAGTATACTAAAATAATACTCAATAAATATAATAAAACTAAAGTCTATAGGGCTTATACCCCTCTAGATAATAATTTAAAGTTATATAAAAACAATAACTATATAACTAAAGATGAAATATTATAATATTAATACGGGATTAGAGCCCTATTATACCTAGCTTTAAATATAAGGCTAGATATTACTTTAGTAGTTATAACTTATACCCGTTATAATAGTAATCCCTCTAAAGAGCACTTTATAGCTCTTAATAGAATATAGGGATATATAAATAAATTCCCTAACTATAGTCTAATATATAACTATAGTAAGGATATACCTAACAATAATAATATAATTAGATTTACAGATTCAGATTAGGCACGAGATCTTAATAATGAAAAGTCAACCTCAGCCTATATATTTACTTAGGGTTTATATAATAGTATATACTATTCTTCTTCTAAATAAAAACTAGTAGCCTTATCAAGCTATAAAGCTAAATATATACCTCTATCTAATATAGCAAAAGAGGTTCTATATATATATAATAGCTATAATTTTATACTTAGTATATTGGGCTATAGTAGCCTTATAAAGCCTAAAATACTTATAAATAATATCTTAGCTTAGAAATTACCTAAAAGTCCTAAGTTCTATAAGAAGGGTAAGCATATAGAGATACAATATTATTTTACTAGGAATCTAGTTACTAAAGAAGAAATATTCCTCTTTTATATATAGTCTAGTAATAATATTACAGATATATTAAAAAAGCCTTTAGGCAAGACAAGGTTTCATAACCTATTAGATATAATAGGTAATGATAGTAATAACAATATAAGTAATAATGTAACTAATAACTTAGATAGTAACCGCATTACAGATCTAAATTATTAGACTATAACAACTATAAACTATTATAAAAAGTCTAGTTTTCCTTTTATACCTATAAGAGTTAGGTTTTTAAGTTTTTCTATCAGTAATTATTATTATAATACTCTTTATTTTTCCTACCAGGCTTTAAGAGTCTTTTTATTAGAGTATAATAACTTATAAAAAGAGTATGATATAATATAACATAATATAAATAATAAGCTATATATAAATAAATATATACCTTACGGGGGGGTATAAGAATATTAAAAGTATATCTTAATAATTTCTGTTATAATCTTATAAAGGTTAAATAAACCTTCATAAATACCTATAATATATATAGTTATATACCTATATAATATATCTTTGATTATACTTTAGAAACTATAAAATATAAAATAATAACTATAAAAGTATTTTCTTTATAGAATAATTACTTTAATACTCTATATAAATTCTAATAATATTCATAACCTTATATATACATATATTTATAATCCTTAGCCTTATAGCTATAAATATATAAAAATCGTGCACGGGCTACATAGTGATCTAACCACGATTCTACTTAATAAGCTTAATAATTAGCCGCTTTGTAGCTACGTTTTAGAATATCTTTCCCCTCACTTCGTGAGGATAGAATTTATAACTTAGAAATATTATTATTAATATTTAACAATTTCTCTATTAATTTATTCCAGGGAAAATACCTCCTTATGCTTAAATTTATCAGATTCTATCACAATACTAATCCGCCTATTAATATTTACTATTCAGGCTGTTTTACCGCCCCTTTTGCTACCTATATACCTATTCTTATAGTATCTATTAATATCTTAGCCTTTTCTAAAGCCTTATTTTCTAGACCTTTCTATATATAGTTATAGTTATTATATAAGTATATAGCTTCTTTTATAGACTCCGTTTGAGCTATATATTTAGCTTCATAGATACCAAAAGCAACTATGTTTTACTTTATACTATTCTAGCTTATTATGTTATCTAGTCTAAAGGTTAATATATAGCTAGTTATAGATTTTCTATCATTTAGGTCCCTAGCCTAATTAGAGGCTAAGAAACCAATAATATTATTATTATCATATAGCTAGTTATTATTATAGTTATAATATAATCCTAAATTAGGATATTTCTTGAGATAACCCTATATCCTATCTAGAGCTATAAAGTGCTCTTTAGAGGGATTACTTATATATCTAGGACAGGTTATTAAGCTCGGAATTACGCCGCAGCCCCTTCGCAAAAAGACTATAACAAATTCACCTAGTTCGCAGGCATAATTCAGGAAACACTATATAGGTATTTTAACCTATACCCTCTACTAGTTAAGGAAAATAATATAGGAACTCTATACGTTCCTATTACTCGTAAGCAAACCCTCTAAATATTACTATATAAAGTTGGACGCGCGCTATACTAGGGCTAATTATATCGGAGCTAAACGGGCTACTAAGGCTCTCGTGGCCTAGAAACGCCCTCGCTAAACCTTCTAGTAAGGTAAAAGCTACTATATAAGATAACTTCTTAACCTAAAAGGTCGACCTTCTAGTAAGGTACTAAAGGTAAACGCTACTATACGAGAGGTAACTCCTTAACTAAAGAGGTCTTTCCTAAGAGGTTCTCATAGCTAGAAGCATAAGAAGCTCTGCGAGTAGGACAGGTTATAATAGCTAGGGCTATATTAAGCCTAGTCTTTAAGGCTAAATAAAGTAAAGCCCCTGTTTGCTATTAATATATAGTAATATCTTCTAGCTTTGCTATACCTTCGTTATTATATAGCTTTATATTATTATCCATAGGTATTTGAGCTAGATATATATATCTTTTATTATACTTAGTAAGTATCCTTTCAGTATATTAGCTTTGATATATATATAAAGCGTTATTATTACGGTCTATAGTTATCTCGCAACCTAGAAATTTACTAGGTACCCCCATAGGCTTTATCTTTATACTCTTCAATAAAGAGTTATATATATACTCTATTATAGTATTATTAGGCGTGCTTATAAGAATATCGTCCACATGGCACTCTATAATAGCCTTTTTGCTATTATTATCTAGAATAAATAGAGCTTTATTATAAGGTAAAGCTCTAAAGCCTATATTAGTTAATATTGACCGTAGATATTTATACCATACCCGTGGGCTTTGCTTTAAGCTATATAAGGCCTTTTTAAGCTGTAATATATAATTATTATTATTATTATTGTTTTAGGGGAGTTATTAAATTCCAATTCCCTGGTTTTCTAGTTCTAAGTAAAACCGGTAGGTAGTTTCATATATATCTCTTTATCTACCTCTACATATACAAAGGCATTAGAGACGTTATAGTGCTGTATATCCTAGTTATTATATATACTATAATATAGTAAAGATCTATAGCCTTTAGGCCTGCAGGTAGTACTAAAGGTTTCTCAGTAATCTATACCTATATATTAATTAAAACCTTATGCTACCTATGTAGCCTTATAGCGTAATATATCCCCTTTATTATTAGCTTTTAAAGTATATACCTATATACCGCCTAATATATCAATGTTATTGTTTTTTATAGACGGTTTAGGGATTATTTCCCACGTATTAATATTTTCTAGCTCTTTTATTTCAGCAAGTATACCTTCAACCTACTTATCTTTATTTATATTTATCATAGCTTGCTTATAAGTAGATAGCTTTACTAAAGTATTAGTAGAGAGTATATAGGAAGCGCTTTTATCTAGTTTATTAAGCCTTGGGCAGTTATTTATAGTTAAGAGTAGCGCGCTATTATCGACCTAAGTATAGGCCTCTTCATTAATATTCTTTTAGGGGATTTGTATCTCAATATTTAAGCTAGAGTTATTACTAGGGAGCGCTAGCCATAGCTAGCTCTGAGGAGAACACTTCCATTAGCAAGGTTATACTATAGGTAGAATAAATCTAATTAGGGATACTATATATTCTATTCTCTATACTAGGGAGCGCTAGCTATTAGCTCTTCTAAGAGGATATTAACTATAATATCTAGTATGTAATATATCTAAATAGTATAGTAGTCTCCTTATATATTAATCTCCTCTTAATATGCTATTTTTTAATACCTCCCGCTCTTATTAGAGGTATATATACTAATAGAGATAATAAGGGATAGGAGGTAAGTATACTATAAGCTACACTAAGGAGTAGCTATTTATTTTTATAGCTTATATACTACTCAAAATCTATATGTACCTTATAAAGAAGATAAATAAGGAGATCTTTTAAAGATTAAAAGTAGTCCTTTATAACTACCTCGCTAAAGGTAGTCCTTAATAACTACCTTATATTAATAACTACCTTATACTATATTTTAAAGTTTTATTTACTAAGTCTAGTCGTAGCTAACTCTATCTAACCTTAATAAGGGTATAAATATACTAGTAAGTACTTATTCCTACTAGCTACTAGCTCCTATATTTATTAGAGGTATATATATTAATACAGATAACAAGGGATAGGAGGTAAGTATACTATAGGCTATACTAATGAGTAGCCTTTTATTCTTATAGCTTATATACTACTTAGAATCTATAGATACCTTATAGAGAAGTAGCGCTAGCGAGCTATATTTAAAGAAATAGGCTTTCTTATTAGTATTTATCGCGCGGATAATTAGTAGATAAGTAAATAGTATAGTAATCTCCTTATATAATATTCTCTTCTCAATATATAGTCTTTTATATACCTCCTACTCTTATTAGAGCTATATATACTAAGGGAGATAAAGAGGGATAGGAGATAAGTATACTATAAGCTATACTAATTAATAGCTTTTTGCTTTTATAACTTATATACTACTTAGAATCTATAGGTATCTTATAAAGAGATAGTATTAGTAAGCTATATCTACTTAAGCTATATATCTCTAGGGATAACTTTAAGGTCTAAGTTAATAATAAGCGCTAGCTTATATACTACTTAAAATCTATAGGTACCTTATAAAGAAGATAAGTAAGTAGGTCCTTAAAAGCTCTAAAATAGTCCTTAATAATAAGGGCCTCGCGCTATATTCCAAGGCTTTATTTACTAAGTCTAGTAATAGCTAACTCTATTTAATAGTAATAAGGGTATAAATATACTAGTAAGTATCTATTATCTACTTAAAGAAATAGACTTTCTTATTAGGATATATAGCGGGGATAATTACTAGATAAGCGAATAGTATAGAAATCTCCTTATATAATACTCTCTTCTTAATATATAGTTTTTTATATACCTCTTGCTCTTATTAGAGCTATATATACAAAGGGAGATAAAGAGGTATAGGAGGTAAGTATATTATAAGCCATACCAATTAGCAGCTTTTTATTTTTATAGCTTATATACTACTTAGAATCTATAAGTACCTTATAAAGAGATAGCGTTAGTAAGCTATATATACTTAAGCTATATATCTTAGGTAATAACTTTAAGATCTAAGTTAATAACGAGGGCTAGCTTATATACTACTTAAGATCTATAGGTACCTTATAAAAAGGATAAATAAGTAGGTCTTAGAAAGCTTTAAGGTAGTTCTTAATAGTAAGAGCCTCGCGCTATATTCTAAGGATTTATCTACTAAGTCTAGTTATAGCTAACTCTATTTAATAGTAATAAGGGCGTAAATTTACTAGTATGTATCTATTATTTACTTAAAGAAATAGACTTTCTTATTAGGATATATAGCGGGGATAATTACTAGATAAGCGAATAGTATAGTAATCTCCTTATATAGTACTCTCTTCTTAATATATAGTCTTTCATATACCTCCCGCTCTTATTAGAGCTATATATATTAAGAGAGATAATAAAGGGTAGAAGGTAAGTATATGATAAATTATACTAAGGAGTAGCTATTTACCTTTATAGCTTATATATTACTTAAAGTCTATAGGTACCTTATAAAGAACATAAATAAGGAGATCCTTTAAAGATTAAAGGTAATCCTTAATAACTACGTCGCTTAAGGTAGTCCTTAATAACTACCTTATACTATATTTTAAGATTTTATTTACTAAGTCTAGTTATAGCTAACTCTATCTAACCTTAAAATAAGGGCGTAAATATACTAGTAAATACCTATTCCTACTAGGTACTAGCTAGAGCCCTGCTATATATATAGGGCTTATTAATCAAGAGCTAATAACAGCTAATAAGAGCTAATAAGAGTAATATAAACTAAACTAAGCTATATAGACCTATATTTATCTAGACTTAGGATAAATTAGCTTAATTATTTAAAAGACTAATTAGATTCGAGCTTTTAATATATAGGGGTTTAATAATAATAAGAGAGTTTTTTTTCTCAGGCAGGCCTAGTTTCCTAAAAGGTAAGGATTAACCTTCCAAACGGAAGGCATTATTACTATTACTATTACTATTTAATATATCCTCTTATGGGTTGATATTAAACTATATAGAGCTATTTTTAGTTTGATTATGTCTGCTATTATTATTTGTTATTTATAGACGATTTATAGTTATAGGTAGCTCGTTTTTATTAGGGGATATAAAGGTATTTTGTAGAGTTTCTATATCCCTAGACTATATAGCCTTTTTAGCTAATATATCTTATATTCCTTAGGCATTTTTACTATAATTAATTATAGCTCCCTCTTTAGCCCTAGTATCTAGTTTCTTTAGATTGGGGTCTTTATTTTTATAATAGTATCTACTACCCTATACTTTTATATAAGATATATTAGGCTTATAGCCGTTTCTTAGCTTATAAGGAGCTTTATATCCTATAGACCTATAGGGAGTTCTATTATATATTTATAAGGCAGCTACAAAGGTTTTACCCCATAGATAAAGGGGTAAATACGAGGGGTTAGACCTGAGTTTATTTAATAGGAGGTTGCTATAATACTATTTATTTAAGCTAAAGAGGAAACGGGGAAGTTTTCCTCTCTAGTAGAGATTTCGCTAGTCTATAGGGAATAACTAGGTAAGCCCTAGGTAAGCCCTAAGTAGCTCCTTAAGGTAGTAAACCTAGGTAGAAGCATAAGTAGGCTTAACCTAGGCGTAGCTTATAATACTATTCCCCCTCCTAGCTAGTCCCCCCCCCCTAGGTATAAGCCGTGTTACTATTATTATCTATAACTAGCCTATATAAGGCTTTATACCTATCTACTATAGTAGTCTCTATAATAGCCTCTATAGGCTCCTAGGTAGGCTTTATATACCCTTCTTACTTAACTAGGACCTCGCGCCTCTACCCTCGCCTAACTGCCTTCTATTACGCTATATATATCTCCTCTATATACTACTTAAATTCGCTATTATTAGCTATAATTAGTAGTAGCTAGGGGTCTATCCTTATCTATATAGGTAAGGGGTCCTCTAGTACCCTCTAGAGGAGGTTTATATAGAACCTTAAGTAGATATTACTAGGTATATCTAACTTAACGACGTATAGGCTTAGGACTCCTACTATAGTATATTTATAATATAACTATAATAGCTTCTTACTAGGCCTAGGGCTCTTATAGTTAGCTATTAAAAGCTAAACCTTATTACCTACCTAATACTCCTCTATAGGTATCTTATACTAATTTATATTCTCCTCGCTATACTATTAGGTAATTATAATACTTATTTAGATAAAGACTATAACCTCCTATAATCTAATTACTAAGAGAGTAGCTATTATATCCCTAGAGGGGGCCTCCTCTATTATATTATCTACTATAAGTATAGGGTTAGTATAATACCTATATTCTAAGAAGAATAGCGAGAGCCTAGTTATACTACTAACCCTATTATAGAGTGCTAGCGGCCTCTAGCCACTGCATAGTGATTTTACCTGCTTAAGTGCAACAGACCTTCTAACTCCGCGCCTCCTAATAATATATAGCCTTCGGTTACGTGATCCTCTCCTAACTATAGCTGCACTTATACATACCCGTTATACTAGATAGCCTCACGATCTTTAACTTTATATCGATAATAACGTGGTTTTTAATTATTCAATAGACTATAAAACTATTAACTTTTCCTCTCGCGCACTACCCGCGCTGCTAATACCGCCTCTATTACTGCTTTATCCGCTAGAAGTTATTACTATCTTTAGTAAGCAGCGTCCTATATATTAGCCGTTTTAGACTTTATTAATTTATATAGTTAAAGCAGTCCTCTTATTCGATCGGGTTAGCTAACGCCTTCGTAGCTATACCGTCGTTAGCAACGCTCTCTCTATTAGTTAGCATAAGCTATACTTACTAACGTTCCCCTAATAGGCCTAGGCTGCCTAGGCTACCTCTACCTTAGTAATATAGAGGACCTGCTCGAAGAAGGGCTACTCTATAGGGTATATAATAACCTACTAAACTTCTACTACTAAGTTTACTTACTTAGCTCTAATACTATTACGCCTTATAGAGTCCCCTATAGGGGTATTAAAATAAGCCCTCTTAAGGGCTATACTAATAATATACTCTCTATATATAGTAGAGTAGTTAATAAAGGAGCGGGTTTTATTAATAATATTAAGGCTAAACTCTCTAGCGATCCCCTCTATATTATTTATACTAAAGGGCGTGCCTTATTTAGGCTTAGTATATTTATATATAGGGTTTAATACTAATATAGTTAAGGGATAAGGATAAGGATAAGGGAGAGGTATAAGGCCCTACTCGTAGAGCTTCTTATACTTCTAGCTATAAGAACCTCTTAAGGAAGACCTCTCTAGTTAAGAAGTTACTTCTTATATAATAGCGTTCGTAGTACTTTTAGCACCTTACTAGAAGGTTAACTTTTTAGGTTAAGGAGTTATCTTATATAGTAGCTTTTATAGTACCTTACTAGAAGGTTTAGCGAGGGCGTTACTATAAGAGCCTTAGTAGCCTATTTAGCTCTAATATAATTAGTCCTAGTATAGCGCCCGTCTAACTTTATATGAGGGTTTACTTACGAGTAGTAGGAATATATAGGGTTCCTATATTATTTTCCTTAACTAGTAGAGGGTATAGGTTAAAATACCTATATAGTATTTCCTAAATTATACTTACGAACTAGGTGAATTTGTTATAGTCTTTTTGCGAAGGGGCTGCGGCGTAATTCCGAACTTAATAGAGTGCTAGCTAGGTAGTAAGTAGGAGCTACCCCTAGTTATCCTATACCTAGGTTATAAATACCTATAGGATAGCTTATATCTCCTAGTTCTACCTCTTAATACTACTATTAGTCTATAGGTAATATATAGTACTTAATAGCCTCCTTATATTAATAAGGTAGTAGAATTTAGCCTAGAAGCAGCTTACCTAGTTAGACCCTTAATTATTAATAATCTTATATAAGAACCTATAGAAATAGAAGTAAGAGATAAGGAACTAGTAGGTATAAGCTTCCGCCTCTATAATACCTATCTCCTCTAATATTACTAACTTACCTAGCCTATCTACTATAACCTATAAGTATTAGCTAGCTTTATTCTTTCTAGGTAATAAATTTATAATAAAGTCTATTAAGAGGTCTAAGTATAACTAGGTAGGTACTAGTAAGGGCTTTAGGAAGCCCCTCTTAGCTTACCTCTAGATATATATCCCTCTATAAATATTATAATTCCTTAAAAATCTCTATACTATTTATAATTATCCTAGCTAATAGAACTACTAGCTAATTATTTCTAGTATATTATTATAGCCTAGGTAGGTAGTTATACTTAAGTTATAGCTCTATGAAATAATCTTTATATAGAGCTCCCTTAGTAAGTTATTATTATCCTCCCCGCTAAGTACCTATAGCCTCCCCCTAAATATTAGTCTCCTCTAACTATTAATATTATACTTACTAATTTAAACCTTAGTCTTTATATTTAAAAAGACGCTCTAAAGCTAGTAAGTAACTATATAATATATAGCTTTATATATTATATCCTTTTTTATAGTTTCTAGCTATAGTACCTATAGTTTAGGGTTATTATTAAAGACTATAATATCTAGGATATTAATATAGCCCTTCTAACTTCTCCTTACTAGGGGGCTAACTATAGGGTCCTTATAGGGGTAGGTATAGTCTAGTATTAGCTATAAGACCCTCTCCTATTTCTACTTATTATCCTATCCTCGTATTATATCTTACTCTCTATAAGAGAGGGTATTAGGGGCTATTACTTCCTTACTAGGGTAGTATTTAATAGTAAAGTTATACTAGGATAGCTCCTCTACTTACTAGCTCTAGCGCTCTATAAGGCGCTACTTCTTTATAAAGTATTTAAGCTCCTAGTAGTTAGTTAGTATCTTAAAAATAATTATACTATATAGCTCTGCTCTCTAAATATATAAGTAAGAAAGGACTACTAGGAGCTCCTTATTATAAATAGGGTAGTTATACTCTATAGGTAAGAGCTTCTATAAATAGAATATTATAGGATACTAGGTACCCTCTAGGTTAACTTATAAGAGTACCCCTCCTAATATAAATCCTAAATAATTAGTTTTAATAATAATCTTATTCTCTAGATTAAACTAGTAGAGTACTAGCTAGGTATTAAAAAGCTCCTTAAGCTATAAAAAGGCTCGTTCTTAGTTATCTCCTTATTAAAACGTTATATTCTTCCTAATAAATAATATAAGTAGTTTAATAATATCCCTATATTCTAATATAAATATATTATAATAGTTTATAAACCCTAGGAAGCTCTAGACCCCCTTTAGGGAAGTAGGGGGTAATTACTAAGTAATTACCTAGAGTTTCTTAGGGTTATAGGAGAGACCCTCTCTTATTATTATAATAAACCCTATATATTTAGCCCTCTTAACTAAGAACTTATACTTTATAGGGTTAAGGTTTAGGCTTATATCTACTAGCCTCTAGAAAACCTCCTAGACCTTCCTCTTATAATCCTCCCTCGTTCTATTAGAGTAAATTAATATATTATTTATATAAGTAGTAATAAAGTTATTAAGGAAGTCCTATAAGGTATTATTAATATATTACTAGAAGCTAGTAGAGGTATTAATTAGATTAAATAAGTAAATTACTTATTTAAATAATTTATACTAGGTATAGAATATAGTTCTCTCTTAATACTCCTCTATTACTTTTAACTTATAGAAAGCTATTACTATATCTAGCTTAATATATTACTTAGCTATATTTATTTAGTATAATATCTAAGAGATTAGTAAGAGGGGGTAGTAGTCCTTCTTAGTAATTATATTAAAAGCCTTATAATTAATATAAAAGCGAATTCCCCTACCTAGCTTCCTTATAAAGAGTACTAATACCCTAATAAGTAAGCTACTAGCTTTAATAAACCCCTTATTTAAGAGGTCTTATAGGGTTTTTTTAGTATTAGTAGCTCTTCTCTTAATATATTATAGAGGGGGCCCTAGGGGAGTAGTAGCTCCCTCCTATCTAGTCCTAATATAAGGTTAATTTAGTAATCTACCCCTAGTTACCTAGGGGGTAATAAGTAAGCCTTATTAGAGTTAAATAAGTTAGGAAACTCCCTTAAGACTTAGCTTAGTAGATAGTATTATTAATCCTCTTTTAGTTTTAGGTTTAAGGTTTTTTTAATATTAGCTAAGCTAATAGCTTATATTAGTACCTCTATAGTACCCCCTTAGTACTTACTTTATTATCTCACCAGGTATTAGTAAATTATAGAAAATAAGGGTATATTAAGGAACCTTATAGCCCTTATTTCCTTTATAAGGAGCGTTTCTTCTTAATTCTTTAGGTATAGTCTAACCTATCCCCTCTTATAGTATACTTAATAAGCTATAGTATTTTAAATAACCTAGTTCTATTCTATCTAAGGGCGCCCTAAGAGGATATTAAGGTCTAGGCTATTAACTATATATATAAAGATACGCTAGGTATAACTACTTATTTCTAAGTTAAATACTACTATACCTAATATATTACTTAGTAATAGTCTACTAAGTATAGAGCCCCTTATAAGTTAATATCTCTTCTTAATATATAGAAAGTAAAGGTATTAGGCTAGGGAAAGGTTAATTATTATATAAATATTACTCCTAGTATCTACTAGGGTATAAGCTAAATATCCTCTATTAACTCTAACTTAAATAATAATAAGCTTATTATTAGCTAGTTATTCCTATTTATATTCTTCCTAACTTAATATCTCCTTTTTAATAAGCTCTAGGGCCTAATTTCGCTCTAGAGTTAGTCTTTTCCTAACTCCTTATCTTCTTCTAAAGAGTTAGTTACTACCTAGTAGTTATTTATAACCTTATAATATATTAATTCTTCTTTTAAGGTTTTTACTTTTATAACCCTAGATAGCTAGTCCTCTTTATTAGGGTAGTGCTAAGTAATATAACCTCTAGCTTTATAAGTATAATAAGTATAGGGGTCCCTTATACCCTTCTAAGGCTATTAGTATTATACTAGGGAGGTACCTAAAGAGGACCTAGAGTTTTAGTAGTTATAATATTTTACCTCCTTAACTCTTAAGATATATATAGCTCTAGTTATATAGGTATCCCCCTTAGTATCCTTAGTAATAGGTCTCTAGTAGGTTACTAAGTAATTACTAGTAACCTTCTAGCGCTCTACTTTCTATATAATACTCTAGACCTTTAAGAGCTAGCTATTATAATTAGTTAATAAGTTAATAGTAATTAGCTAGTCCCTTAGCCTAGGGGTAAGGGAGGCCTCTAGAAGTAAGATTTAAACTTAACTAAGCTAGTTTATACTACTTATATTAGCTAGTATCTACTTAAATCTTAGTAGGAAGGTTACTAGGGATTTATTTTCTTTCTATTAGAGGGTTTATAATTAGGCTATAGCTTATAATTAGATATTTAGGTCCTTATATATCTAGTCTAGGTAAGCTATAAAGTCCTTAGGGTTATATTTTCCCCTATCCCCCCTAGCTTTATAGAAAGTAGAGACTACTTATTAGGCTATAATATCTAAGTAAGAGTTAATAAGGTACTATCCCTCTATATCTATAGTATAGAACGCCCTATCTATAGTAATTTTATACCTTATTTATTATACTTAGGTAATAGATTCCTTCTCTTAAAAACTTTAGGGTAGGGGTAGTAGCTTCTAGTATATTATACTAGGTATTACTAATACCTTACTAGTAGTACTTATAGGGGTCTATATAGCTATACGTTAGCTATTCCCCTATTTAACCTCTTATAACTATTACTAGAGGGACTCTATTACTACTACTAAATTAGCTTATAATAGCTTATCTTAAGTTTTAGCTATATTACTATTAACTATCTTACTAACTAGTGGGGAGTAGCGCTTAACTTATTATTATTATTATAATAATAAGCTTAAATATATAAGGGGTTAGACCTAAGTTTATTTAATAAGAAGTTATTATAATACTATTTATTCAAGCTAAAGAGGAAAAGGGGAAGTTTTCCTCTCTAGTAGAGATTTTACTAGTCTATAGGGAATAACTAGGTAGGCCCTAGGTAGGCCCTAGGTAGCTCCTTAAGGCAGTGAACCTGGGTAGAAGCTTAGGTAGGCTTAACCCGGGCGTAGCCTATAATACTAGGTTAAACCTACCTAAATTTCAGGTTATATAACTTATAGGTTATATAATTACTAAGCGACTCTTTAGCCTTCTAGGGCTATGCTAGCCTAGAGTTAGACTTCTCCCTTCTTTAATATAGAATCCACGTAATATAGCGTAACTAAAGCGTGCTAATCTTCGCCTGTTTGCTATTCGTGACACTTACTTCCTCCTCTTCTATTTTAAGGTAATAATAATAATAGTTATTAATACAGTAGAAGAAAATTAATTAATTCTTATATTAATAGTAATTTCCCTTATTAATATATTTAAATTAAATATCTTAAAGTCCCTTCTAAAGATAGCCTTATTATAAAAGAAGTAATCTTCTAAATCTATATAGAGCTTTATTTAGCTTTGTAAGAGTATAGCTATAGGCCTTAACTAGGAAAGGCTAGAATGCTAGAACGTAGGTATATATAGTTATATTGAACTATTACTTAACCTTCTAAGTCTCTAGCTTGCAAAGTTCTCTTAAGGGGAAATATATTTACTGCTAATTCGCTGATATTTTGCTAATAGCGTTAGCTTTATATCCTATACCTGCTATTATTCCTTATAATTACCCCCCCCCTCTAAAGCCTTAGTCCCTAAGGCGTACTAGTAGGGTAATATAGCTCTATATTATTATAGATATTATTACTAACTATAGGGCGGCCTCTCTATACTTTTATTATATTATTTACTCTTACCCTCCGCGCTAGATCTAGGTAGTTATAGCAAATAATATATTTTTATTTTCCTAGCGCGTCGTAAGTATTTTTAAATTTTAATTATTACTATTATTTTTTAATTAGTTACTAATAGTTATATACCTATTTAGTAGTATATAACTAGTAATTATTTTACTTTATTACTTAGTAACTTAAAATATAAAAGGGCGTCTTCTTTTTAAGGTCTCTAACCTAATTAGAATTTCTCCTCTTTATAATCTTTTTTAGTCTAGCTATTTCTCTTATTTTAGTACTTATTTTATAAGCTTTTATTATAATTATTAAGTTATTTCTCTTCTCTCCTTTAATCTCGCTTATATCCCTCTCTAGTATCTCGCTAATAGCTCTTTATAATATCTTATATTATATATATAGGCGTAGTTCTTATAAAATACCTTTCTAATCCTAAGATCCTTTCTAGCGATCTTACTAGTAATATTAATAATAGCTATCCTTACCTTAGCTATCTTTATAAAATATATTAGAATATTATCTACCTTTGCTATATATATAGCAAGCACGCGTAGAAGTATATTTATTACGACTTTAATAAAAAGAAATATATTATTATAAGTCTCTACTAATTTACTAATAGGTTGCTATATATTAATATTTCCTAGGTCCCCTAGGAGCTTTAGGATATAGCTTAAAATACTTAGAATATATTCTACTAGATCTAGATCTAGGAGTATAATAGCGTCCTAACCCCTCTTTATTATTATTATATTCTAGCTATACTTAGTAACTATTTAATAGCATAGAAGTATATTACTAAGCTTATTTATAATCCTATTACTAGTAATAGTAGCTATAATATAGAGTAGCTTTAGCTCTAGGAGCTTACCTCTATCTATAAGCACCTCGCGCTTGATATCCTAGTCTATATAGGCTATTACTTACCGTTCTCTTACTAATTATATCCTACTAACTACTAGGTTTTAAGTTAGTACCCTTTATAATAATATTAATTACTTACTTAATAACCTTTTAATAAAACTAGTCCCTAAGCGCGCTTATAAGCATAATATTACCCTTTTCCCTAGGTTTTACAAGGAGCTTTAGGAAAATCTTACTAAGTATATTACTAATAATATCCCCTCCTGCTTTATTACTATTACTAGTACTCGCCCTATCTCTCGCGTCTCTTACCTTAGTACCCCTACTAAGTATAGCTAAAGTAGTAGCAAAGAGTTAATAAAGAAGACCAAGAGAGCTAAGGTTACTATTACTATCTCTAATAGTAATAGTTCTAGTAGCAAGTCGGGTAGTAGTGCTAATAGTAAGTTAGCTAGTAGTACTAGTAGCGAGTTAGCTAGTAGTTAGCTTATAGGTAGCAATAGTAGGGATACTAATAGCGCTAGTTTAGCGACTAGTTACTATAGTAGTTATAGTAGTACTACTCGTAGTTATAGCGGTTATAGTAGTCGCCCCCGTAGCTATCCTAAGAAGTTAATAACTAATTAAATAGTTAGCTCTTTTCCCCTTTTATAAGATAATACCCCTTTTCGCTATAGCTTTAGTAATAATTTGCTGCTTAATTTAATTAATATTTTACTTCTAAACTAAGTTCTATTTCGTAGTCTTATAGTTTATAATTACTAACTTATTATAGTAGTTTTAGTAGCTAGTTGTTCTACTTCTTATAAGCCTTCTTATATTATCTATTAAACTTATAAATAGCCTCGTGCGCGTTCGCTAAGTTCTCTATAGGTTCTTATATATTATATTCTATAGGCTAACCTACTTACTTAACTAAGTACTATATATTATTACTAACGCCTTACTATATAATAATCTCTTTAACCTCTTATTCCTCTAGCTTATTCCTAAGCTCTAGGTATATAGGTAAGCCTTCGCTACTTACTTAGTAATTATCCTATAGTTCTAGTAAGGTAACTAAGAATATATTATATATCCTTTAGTATTATAGTAGTAAGTAAACTCTATAAGCTTACGTGCTAATTAGTTCTATAATAGCTACTTATATAAACCTAGGCGCTAGTTTTTTATTCTTAAACTAGAAGTTCTTTATTAATAGCCTAACGACTTATCCCTAATAGTAGGTCTATTCCTTATACCTCGTGTTATAATACTTAGCTTATACCTTAGTAGCCTTTTACTACTATTCCTAGGCCCTCTTATAAAGCCTTAAGATATATTCGATTTACTCCCTTACGCCCTATACTATAACCCTATTTATAGGGGTTATATATTCTACGTAACATAGATAGTAGCTATATAAGGCCTCTATTAGCGAGTAGCTAGTAGTGCTATAATAACTATTATTATATATAAACTTAGCCTTAGGTAACTAAATAGCCTATTCTTATAGCGAGTTACTAGTATATACTTATAAGTACTTTTCTATTATCTAATATATCCTTTTAAACTACTTATTAGTCTAGGGGTAATATATAATAAAGAGGCAGCGCTTAATAGCCCTCTCTCTTATAGATTCCTCTTAAAATTAGCTAGTAAGGAGCTTATCTTAGTTACTAATAATACCCTCTAGGGTATTAAAATAGCACTCTACTTATTTATAAATAATCCGCGCTAGCTTAGTAGCTATTAGCCGATTTATTATTAGGATAAATATAGTAAACTTAGTTATCTAGTATATAATAATAAGAACTATATTATACTCCCTGCTTTTATACTAATAGCTTAGTAGTAGTCTAGTAATAAAGTCTATACTAATTTCCTAAAACGGGTATACTAGTAGGGGTAATAGGTATAACTTTCTATAGGGCTTATACCTCGGAACCTAGATCCCTTAGTATATATAGCACCCCGTAATATAATTATATATATCTATAGCTAAGTTTAGCTAGTAGAACTTCCTTAAGATTAACTTAGTAGTCTTATTTACCCCTATATAACCCGCCCTGCGGTTATTATAGTATTAGCAAAGGATTTTAAGTCTTAGGGACCTCTCCTAGGGTATCTCTAACCTTCCCTTATAGAATAAGGTTCTATAGCTATTAATTATTTAGCCCCTATAACTACTAGCTAGTCCGCATACCCTCTCTAATTAGATCTAGTAGTATAAGTCATTAGCCTATAGTCTATAGATAAGACTTTTTATTACTTTAGAGGGTTACTAACTATATATTATTTCGCTTATTATAAGCTCCCTTATAACTTAGTATAGGATATACTATTATACTATAATAACCCTAGCTCTAAGCGAGTCCTCTAGGTTAGTAACCTCTTGCTAAGCATTCTCTATATCTTCCCTTACTCTTTAGTATCAGGTTATTATAGCTACTATAGTTATAGTAATATTAGCATGCTATAGAGCGCTATACTAACTAGAGACTAAGGCGTCTCCGCCCCTAGAGCTATCTATCTAAAAGGGGCGTCGTTTTATACTAGCCCTTATAGCGTTAATAAATACTCTTAAGGTCTCTATATTACTTTATAAAATAGTAATACTTATCTAGAGGTCTACTAATAGGTTACTAATAAACCCTAGCTTACTCGCTAGGGTTAGGAGTATATTATTATATTTTACCTCCCCCTCTATATAGTCTAGCCTCCTAGATAGCCTATTTACTAGGTTTATAACCCCTAACCTATACTCTAGGTTAAAGTCGAACGCTAAGAGTTTATATACCTATCTAGCAAGCCTTCCCTAAAGGTCTTATACTAATATACTAATAACTCCTTTTAGCGCCTAGTAGTTTATTAGGACTATAAACCTTTTTAATATACCCTAAAGGTAATAAGCCTAGTAATCTAGGCTTTTAACTATAGTAAGAAGCTCCTATTAGCCTACTCCCTAATACTACTTAGTATTACTAAGCTTTTATAAATAGTAAGTAACTAGTCGCTACTAGCTATTAATATGCTATAATAGGATACTAGATATAGCCTTTATAGAAGTATCTATTTTAACCCTTATTTCGCAGGTTAGGTCCTAATATTAGAGAATAATTACTAAGTAGAAAGCAGCTTAGAGCTATTTAAAGGCTTATTAGGCCTCTTCTAGCTAGTAAAATTTAATTCCCTTCTTACTATTCTTATTACCCTTTAGTAAGGATATTATAGGGGCTATAATACCTAAATAGCTTATAATAAACTTATAGTAGAAGTTATAGAATCCTAGGAAGACTTAGATCTCCCTATAGGTCTTAAGTAGCTTCTATTTAGTAATAGCTCGGACGTAGGTTTAGTCTATTAATATACCTTTAGGCGTGATAATATACCCTAGGAACTCTACTTATTATTAGTAAAACCTATACTTACTAAGCTTAGTATATAGCGCTTATTAGTAAAGCCTATAGAGTACTTAGTAAAGGTCCTTTATATACTACTCTCTTATCTTAGAGTAGATTATAATATTATTTATATAAGTAATATAATAAGTATCTAGTAGCTTAGCGAGAGCTTAGTAAATATACGCCTAGAACGTCGCTAGGGTATTTATAAGTCTAAATAGTATAATAATATATTTAAAGTACTTATAATAAGTCCTAAAAGCTATTTTCTAGTAGTCTTCTAGCTTAATATGGATATAGTAGTATATATCTTAAAGGTTAATCTTTAAGATCTATTTTACTCCCTAAAGCCTATCTAATAGCTTACTAATAAGGGGAAGTAGATATTAGTTTTTTAGTATTACCTTATTAAGGCTTTAATAATCTATATAAAGGTATAAGGATCTATCCTTCTTAGGTATAAAGAGAATAGGGGCGCTTACCTCGCTTATTAAGAGTTAAATCCGCCTTATTACTTAGTTATTAATAATATATTAGTAGAGCTCCTCTAGCTAATACTTATTTAATAGGTAGATAGGCCTATATAGAGGTTTCTTCTTTTTAACTAAATTAATAGTATATTCCGTGCCCTCTAGAGCTAGGTATTCCTTTACTAATTACTTATTAAACGTTACTTATTTACTAAGTAGCTCTAGTAGTAATTCTACTTTACTCTCTAAAGTATCCTCTTTACCTAGGGCTTCTATTAGTAGCTTATAGGGGGTAATATTCCTTAAAATATATATAATATAAGCTTTCTAGCTATTCTTAATAACCTCTTATATAAATACTAATAGCTTAGTAATACTAAGGCGCTTATATCCCTAGGTATTCGTCTAGGTATTAATTATAATACTCTCCCTTCCTATAGAGTATTATAATAGGAGGAGGTCCCCTGCTCCTTTAGGGCGGGGAGCCCTAGTAAAGAGTTATTATATCTTCCTTAGTTATCCCCTTAAGTTAATAAGGAAGAAGGTTAACTAGTATATATTCTAGCTTATTATAGAGGACCTATTAAACCCTTCTAATATAGGGGCGCGTGCTACTATAAGTTATAGTTATAGGGACTTTACTAGTTAATTACTAATAATATTAACTTAGGAATAGGAATCTATATCTACTACTACTTCTTATTTAGCGATATTCTAAAGAACGATTACTTATCCTTTTATAGTATCTCCCCTTAGGAAGGCGTCTAGTTTTATTATAAGTATAGGGGTTATTAGTATAATCCCCCGGCTTATTCGTTTTCTAATAGGTTAAGTTCCTTAACCTCTCTTATAAATTAGATTATATTAACCCTCGCTTTCTTAATAAACGCTTAATATCCTACTAGTATTTTATTTATATTTTGTTATTTATCTAGGTAGTTTACCCTCTTATACCCTTTCTTCTTATAGCTAAAGTATACTAAGGGGTTAGATATTATAAGTTATATATTAGGGCTAAATATAGGCTAGCTTTTATTAGATCCCTATAATATACTACTAACTAGTTAGTAAGGTATTAGGTTCTAGGTACCTCGCGTAGCTCTATAGCTAGAGCTCTACTAGCTCCCCCTTTAGCTTACCCTTATTATAAGGGGGACCCTTAGCGTATACTCTTTACTTATATATCGCTTCCTACTTTTACTCTATAGGGTCTCGCTACCCTATTAGTAATATATCTCCTATAGGCGTTCTACTTCTATAGCTATATCCCTTAGTCTCTATATTTTAACCTTTTATTATTTAAGCTCTTTATATAGAAAGGGGGCTAGTTAGAAGTATAGTATATAAGCCTTAGCTTTACTATCTTCTATACTAACTATACCTAGGTTCTAATATATTACTAACTATTTAGTAAAGAATTATATTAGTAATTATATCTCCTTCTACTTTATTATATCTAGCTTTTTATAATACCTCTACTCTTAAAGCTCTAGGTTAATATATTATTAGCGAATAAATACTATAAGGTTAGCTTAAGCTAGGTCTCTTTCTAGCCTAGCCCTATAGTATTATTACTAGGTCTATAGGGATAAGCTTATCTTTATAAGCGCCTATTAGACCTATTACTCTAGTATACTACTAGCGCGTAGTTAGTATCTATCTTTAACTACTTAGATCTAATTACTAACCTAGACTATAGTAAAGTCCTTACTTATAGTATAGTAGTTATATATAGGGGGTTTCTTATATTCTCTCTATAGGTACCTTATCGCTAGGTAGTTAGTAAGTTCTTATAGTAGGGTAGTAGTTTATTCCTTATATTACTATTATTATAGACGTATTTGCTCTATAAGACTCTCCTACTATCTCTATAGTAGTCCTATTACTTAGGTAAGGATACCTAAGACGCTAGCTTCTTAGGGGGTCTTAGGTAGGGTACCCTATTAGCTACTACTTACTATTTATTCGCTAAGCGAGGGTAGGTCTACCTACTCTAGCGCTATCTAGGACTAAGCCCGCCCCTTTAGGATTATCTCTCCTATCCTATTATTACTAGGGTTATCTATCCCCCTAGTATAGTATCTATACTATATTCCTTATATCTTAGGGCTTAGCGAGCGACCTATATTATATTAGCTAAGACCCTATTAGTTATATTTTATATACCTAGCCTAGAGTTTATTATAATTAAACTCTATTACTAATTCGTTAGTATATTATTACTAGTTCGTTTTAGATATTCTAACTAATACTAGTTTTTTAAATTAAGGTAGAAGTAATAGAGTTATAAGAGTATAGCTATAGGCCTAAACTAGGAAAGGCTAGAATACTAGAACGTAGGTATATATAGTTATATTAAATATACTTAACCTTCTAAGTCTCTAGCTTATAGAGTTTTCTTAAGGGGATATATATTTACTACTAATTCGCTAATGTTTTACTAATAGCGTTAGCTCTATATCCTATACCCGCTATTATTCCTTATAAGCTTTAGGATAGTATATTTATTATTATATTCTACTAGATACTCTATATAAATCCCTTTATTAAGATCTATATATATAAATATTTTTAATATTAAACTACTTTAGTTTAAGGTTGAATCTTACTATAACTACTATTAAAACTTAAAATAAAAGTCCTATAAGTATAGCTATATAAGTATCTTAAACCATATCTTTTACTTATTAATTTCCTCTTATTATAAGTTAAGTTTTAAACTTCTTAAGCTTACCTTCTTTATCTAACTTATAAGTATATACCTATTAATAATTAAAGGTTTATTATTTTTACTCTTTTATTATTTTAACTATTAACTATATTTCTATTTAATTATAGCTTTTAAGATAAGATCTTTTAGCTTTATAGAACTCCTCTTTATATAAATAGTTGCTAAGATTTAAATAGTAATAAGGTAAAAGTAGTAGATCTATAATTACTATCCTAATTATAGATATAGTCTATATACTTTCTATCTTATTATTAGATTCTTTAAGGTTTATATTAATCTCTAAATAGATATCTTTTTAATAATAAAAGGCTTTTAACTCTTAGTCTATACCTACTATAAATACTACTCATTATATAGTTCTTAGTATAGGGATTAATTAACAGTTATTAAGATATCTCTCATAACTTTATTTAGGTATAAATACTCTTCTACCTTTATTCTATATTACCAAGTATAATAATAGAGTTTTTCGTAATATTATAAAGTCGTTTTAACTTATATTTATCTAGTCCTCTAAATTATCTCTAGAGTCTAAATAAGGTTTATTCACTTTATATTCCTCTTCTAATAATATTATCTCTCTTAATACTTTAATCTTATTATAGATCTTATTATTAGTAGAGTTATTAATTAATTCTACCAGACTTTGCTTAACTTCCTATTGAGCTTTAACTTCCTCTTCTATACTTTAAGCTAAATTAAGATATTAACTAAGCTCTTTAAGGTTAATTATCCTTAGGTTATTAAGGATTATTTATAATAGTCTATTACTAAACTATTATTTATTAAATATTATATCTCTTATAATATATACTTAATTTTCTACTAGGTTTTATATTTAGTATTAGTTTATTAAATTATACCTAATAAGATATCTAATTTATACCCTTAGAGATAGATATTTAAATCTTCTTTCTTAAAGTTAGGCCTCCTTTATAAATATAAAAGCCTTATAGCTATAAGCTCTTATACATGAAACTTTAGGTATTAAGAACTTATATAGCTAAAGGTAGTTATAAAAGGCCTTAAAAGGAGTCCTCTATCCTTATAATTATAAGAGTATTTAGTTATAGGTATATATAGTAGCTCTAAGTATTTTAAGCTATAGTTACTCTAGTAATTTAGAGTTAATAGTTATTATTCTCGCTTTTATTATAATAACTACTATTATATACTCTATGCTTCTATTTTACTCCTAGGTGTTAGATATTAAAACCTCAAGACTAAATCCTTATTTATATAACTCTAAGGCTAATATTAAGTATATTCTCCTAACTTCTCTATTATACTTAAGTATTTTAATATTAATAAGGTATTATATCTTAAGGTATGTTAAGGTATGAGATAAACTTACTAATACCTTTAAGGATTTATACTAATTAGTATTTATTAAAGTAATAGTTCTATATAAATCTAGTTACTTTATTAATAAATATAAGATAACTAGTATATCCCCTATATCCCTTATCTATAAGGTAAAAGTTAAATATACTGTATTCTCCTAGTTTTAATTATTTAAGGGATTCTTATAGTACTCTTTATATAATTTATAATACTTTTGTTTACTTATAAGTTTTATAATAAATTATTTTTAAGTATTTAAATTAATTATTTAATAATATATAAGCTCCTCTAATAGATCCATATAGGTTAGTAAGGACCTTAGGTCCTAGGTATCCTATCCTTTAATACTAAAGGTATATATCTATAAAAGAAGGCTTTTAAGGTATATAACTATACCTTTAAGTTATAATTATTATTACTTTTATATTTAGCGATTTAATAACCTACTACCTCTATTATTAGTATAATTTATGGATATACTTAAAGTCCCTCTTATATAGATAATTATTCCCTAGGCTATAGTTAGCTTATAATCCCTTCTTATAGAATAAATATTAAGAGACTATATTAATATAGAAGTTACTATAGTATATAACTCCTTATAGGATAAGTCGTTTAGTCCTAAGTTTCCTAGTAATTATTATATTAATAATACTATATCCCTTAATAGGGACTTTCTAGGTTCCTACCTATATAAAGTTACCTCCTAGTACTTAGTAATACCTATAGAATTATTATTAATCCCTATATATATATAATCTTAATCCTCTATTATAGATTACTAAGTCTTATAGTAGGTATATATTCTTAATTAAAGTAAATAAAGCTAGGATAATCCCTTTATAACTAGGTAGTTAAAACTTAAGACTTTTAATATACATCTTAAGTAAGGGTTTTATTTTAATATTCTCCTTAACTCTTAATAAGATCTTCGCGCTAGGTTTCTATCCTTTTGATACTTTTCCGTTATTTAAATACTAATAATTATTATACTTATAGCTATATATCTTATAAGCTATATATTTAAAATCTCTAGCTTCCTCCCTAGTTCTCTTCTTAGGATTCTTCTTCTTCTTATTATCTCCTTATTATTTTTAAGGCTTATTTAATGATAATAATAGGGAGGATATTGAGAATAATTCTCTTATAATATCCTTTTTTTTCTTTAATAAACTCTTCTCTATTAATATTAAAAGTCTACTAATCTACTCCCTTATATTATATATAACTTTCTTAAGGCTAATTAATCCCTTTTCTAGTTAATCCTAAATATAAGTTATATATATTAGAGCCTATACCTTTAAAGGTATATATCCTAAGGTCTTAATAAAGTTATTAAACTATAAATAGGTAGTAAATATATTAAGAGAATATCCTTATAATCTATAAATATTATCCTCCTATTTCTAATATTACTTCTTTCAATTATTTATATTAATAATCTCTTAAGTCTTTACTTATTTATATAATTAATTAATATTAGTAACTATTTAGTTAGTCTCTTAAATATCTATTATTATAAATCGCTTCTTAATCTTATTAATCTATATACGCTTCTTAATCTTATTAATCTATATAAGAAGATCGCCTTCTACTTTAAGTAATATTTTAATATAAATTAACTTAATTATTAATTAGATCTTTTCTCTTACCTTAGAGTTTTACTTCTTTTGAGTTATATACTCCTTATATTAAAACTCCTATAATATAAAGAGGCTATTAAGCTCTTTTTACTCTTTACTTAAGAGTTCTAAGATAGATATAGCCCTTTTATATACTAATAGAGATATACTTAGTATTCCTATTTATTCTAATTCTTATATAATAGAGGTCTATCCTAATCCTTATATTAATAAGGATATTAATACTATAATCTATTTTCTTATAGAAGATTAAAGGGGTAGGTTTATTAATTATTAATTCCTATAAGTAATCCTTCTATAGCTTTTATTTAAATAGCTTAGGAAGAATATAATCCTATATATTATATAAAACTAGAATAGATTTAGTCTATTACTACTATAAGGACTAATTCTCTTTATTATTTAAAATAACTATTAATAATTTAGATAGAGTTAATATTAAAATAGCTTTAGCTTTAATTAAATTTATAGAGATAAGTTAGAAGTAATAATAAATAGTAATGGAAGTATTAGAATTAATATAAATAAGTATTAATACCTAGAATAGATCTACGAATATATTACTAATTAATAATAGCTTTAAGTAGTAATTATTTTATTTAAACTATTAATTATAGGATTTAGTAGGCTTATTCGTAGTATATATATATTAATATTATTATTAGGACCTTCCCTATAGTTTCAGGTGAGGGGATTCTACGTCTTATATGTATATAGCATAACGAAGGAACTTCCCGTATCCTCATCGTAGCTATGGAACTTCCCGTATTATTCAACAATAGTCAAAGTAAGGCCGCGCGCTGAGCTTTCCCTCTTCCCGAAGTAAGCTGAATAGCAGATGTTGGTTGGGACTTGGAACAGCCTCTTGGAAAGTAGTTACCCCGGGCTTGGTCAGTACACTACTTCCGTTTGAGATGCATTGCTTTTCCCTCACCTCTGAGTTCAACCACTAAGACAAGGCTTGGCAGAAACGAGGAGGTAGCAGCTGCCAGGGAACCAACTCAGCGGACTGCGTGTGCGTCCACCAGTGAGGAAAAAAAAGCCGAATTTGAATAGAAAAAGACTTGATTTCCTCCACGCCGATTGTTGTTCACCTGTGGTACCTTGCTTGTGAGGTCGGTGAGTGGGACTCGGTTGGTCTGGGCAGCGTGATTGAACTATGCTTAGGGAAACAGGGGAATAAAGTCAATGCTATCACGATCCATGGCCATCACCATGAAAGATGCAGCTGATTGATGGGATGCAGGGACTCAACAGGGCAACGGCAGTTTTCCCGAGCGCACAAACTTACCCGACTGACGACAACGAGCGCATGAATCTGCCGTTCTCTTCCAGGCTGACTGACATTCAGATGAGTGGAAAGAAAAGAACGACCTCGACAGCTTTCATAGCTGCTGGGTGGCTGCGTCCGTAAGGCAAACCGGTCGTGCCGACACGCGCGTAATTCAATGCATTGCAGGGGACGCGGCGACGCAAAACGTCATTGGAACACGGCCACAACTGCCCAAACACCTCGAGCAGGACAAACCAGATCGTAAAGGACCTCCAACAAGCAGCAATTCTCGGGCTGGATTGTCTTCGACCTTGCTCTCTGCCATGGCAGAGACACGTCAGTCCAAAGGAAGCCCTGCGACCACGGCGACGGCCTGCTACACCGTCCCCAGCAGCTCCAACACAATCCGAATACCACCAGGCGTATTCCAGAAAAGAACAATCGAACGCCAACAGGGCGGTCCAACAGCGCAGGGAGATTCTGTCATGTGACGAACCAAGACCGCAACAACCAACATAACCAACACTTACTTCCAACATGCAAAAAGAACAACCCGCGTCTTTAGCGCGCCATCCTCGACTCTCCTGGCCGCAACAAGCGCACCTTCCGCGGGCCAAAATAGGAAGCCAAGAGGCCCGAAGGAGCGTTGATCGACAATTTGACTGGTCACCCACAAGGCGATGCGTTCGCAGGAATCCTCCGCAGAGGCCACACCGCCTGCGGTTGATGACCGGCCACATCCCACTTGCCAAGATGCCGCCACAGCCTGATTCCTGATTCCTGATTCCTGATTCCTGATCCAAAGAGAACAACAAGAATAGAGCCCCACGACTCGCAGGTTCGTGCGTGACAGGAGCGTCGCCGGCAGGCAACACCTCACAGATGTTGGCATTGCGCATGGCATGGCATGCGCATTCTAAGCGCTCATGAAAAAGGCGACATGCAGGCCGTGATTGGACGACGAGCGCCGTGTGTCCGCGCTCCGCAGCCGCGACCACTTGGAAATCGGCCGCGAGAGACGTCTAGATCGTTTTTGATTATGTGCAGTCGCGCTAAGGTAGAGCGTACTCTAGCTCGGCTGTCGTGTTCAGTACAGAATGAGAAGAAGGGAGCTCAGGATCGGATGATGGGTGTGCAGAGGGACACCCCTCACTTGCGCGACGACGTTCCCGGGGGCGGAAAAAAAGAGCATGTTGCGTCTCGGGGATAGTACGCGACCAAGTCCGCGGGTGATGAGGTTTTGTCATCGAGATGCCAGTGTCATGGATGAAGCAGCAGACTGGAGGTTTGGATTTGTCACGACACCTCCTGTCGACTGCGCCGCAAGTAGCGTGGCTGATTGTTGGAAGTTGGCTTACGGCGGGCCCATGCTCACCAATGCCCAAACCCAGTCCCAACAGAGATTCCATCACGCCGGCTGCATTCTGTTCTCTTTCCCAGGCTGCTGGGTTGAAAAAGAATGCGCCTCGCGGCCATGTGGTCGGCGGCGAAGCTGCAATTTGCGCCACTGTTCAAACTGGGAATGTCTGGGGTTGATCGGACGGTCGATAGGCCGAGTGCCGTACTCTCGGGTCGTTTGACATGGGTTGGTGCTGCTGTCGATAGATGTTCATACGAAGTCCTGGGATGGTTGGCTAATGGACTGTGCCTCTACCTCGAACGATTCTGCTTCCGAAAATCGTCTCGCAAGAAACTTCCAGCTCCGTTTTCCGAATAATTTGCTACCCGTGGGAGCCCCGAGTTCGTCAACCTCGAGTCGCAGCGTGATTTCACCGAAGGAAAGAAAATGGAAAGTCATAGGGAGCCATGTCCCAGCTTGCCTCACATTCTTGCAGCATCAGAAGAGGAAGTTTATCATCTACTCGAGGGTAAAGGCAGCGTTTGACCATCCGTACATTGGAAAAGTATGGATGAACGACCTTCCTTGCTACCTGGGGTGTAGATCCCCCCCTAAGGTGCTGTTGGTTGGGAGAGATTCTTGAGGGGATTCGGATAAGACTTGGTCAGTGCGGAGGTAGTCTGAAACCTAGCCTAACGGGTTAGTGGCCGTTTGAAACGTAAATCTCCCCTGGCTGGAGAGGTTTGGGGCAGTTGAGAGATCTGCGTTTCGGAAGCTCAACAGGGCTATTGCCATATTCGCAAAGGTGCGGGCGGCGCGGGTCTTCTGAGACGCGATTCACACGAGTTTCTTCGTCCCATGTGGCAGACTGCGATCGACATGACATGAGGGCTTAAGGGCATAGAGGACAAGCCTGCTATCGGATTTGGTTGAACTAGCGCTCGTCCAGCAACAATTCGCGGTGTTTGCGGCGTGAAGCGAAAGCGACAGAGGCCCCGATGCTGAAGACACTTGCCACGCCCATTCAGGAACAGAAAGGCTATCTCGTAACGGGGACTCCACGCGCTTCACTCCCAGCTGGGGTCGCATATAGAGTTTGCCATCCTGAGATGAAGCTTAATGACACAGGGCTCCATGTGCCCCCGTCACCGTTTACATCGTAGGATTTCGCCGACTCGTGCAGGAACCGTTGACAACCGACTGGCGATTTTCCCTTTTTTTTTTTTTTTTTTTTTTTTTTTCTTTCTGAACCCCATGGACACAACGGCACGGGAGAGCTTGCCGTCGCCATGGAGCTCAATCCTATCCTTCCGAGAATTCTCAAACGAGGCGGAGCGACAACGATCGCACGCCTAAAGAGACCAAGCAAAATAAATATTCCTTGCCGACGGAACGGTGTGGTATTGCAGATCTCCAAACGACGTGACGTGACGGGACTGCATCCAGTTTCAGGTTGGAGATGTTTTGAATCGTGGAGGCGGAAAAAGAGTTGACAGAAACACGACAGTTCTTCGCCAACAAGAGTTGAACACGGGGTTTCTTATCAGGAGGATGGAGTTTCCAGTCGCGTCTGAATTAGAGTGCGGTTGCGATATGAATGGCTCCGTGGATCAGTGGAGGAGGGCGGGCGAATAGAGCGTTTCGCGGTGCACGGAAACGAAATGTTCTGGATGCAGGGGAGAACGCCAAGGAAACCTGAACGTCGAGACGGCTGCCGGTCATCTCAGCAGCAACGGTCATTCGGTCGGCGTAGTATTCGGGACGGACGGCCAAGACATGGAATCACGGAGTTTGTCAGTGACCCACTAGCCACCCGGAAAGGATCGTTCCCGCAGTCGACGTCTTTGCCATGCTGCGTCTTTTGCTGGACTAAGAAAAACGAAAGATGTATCTTGCGTGTATTTCCCCAAATAAAGACGACCCTCTGACAGCGTGACTGCGCGCTAGCGCGGGGGGGTGGGCACCTCTGACGGGGTCGGTCCCGCGAGCAGCCGTGCTATGTTTATGAACATGCCCTAACGGACAGGGTTGGGAATTAGTCTAGTCTAGTCTAGTCAGGTAGCTGACTAAAACTAGGCTAGTTTAGTCTAGCCTTAACTAAAACTAGCGTAGTTTAGTTAGGCTATAGACTAAAACTAGCCTAGTTTAGTCTAGTCCACTAACTAGTTAACTAATTAGTTAATAGTATATTTTAAAAATAATTTTAATATTAATATATAATATTATATAATTATTATAATAACTATATATAATATAAATCTATTTAAGAGTATATTTAAACTTA
>JAVHLU010000843.1:0-44970 GCA_036785755.1 Colletotrichum ledebouriae | reverse complement strand
ACTATAAGTAATATAGGAGTCTCTTATAGAGGAGGAGTTAGTATAATTAGAGAGGGATATTCTTAACTTATATATAGGAGAAGCCCTAGCCCTTAACTTAGAGTTTATCTAGAGCTAATTAATTTTAATTTATATAGAGATTACTATAGTAAGTGAAATTTGCTTACTCTAGCCTTAAAAAGCAGTGCTTTGCTTTACATAAGCCGAGAAAAGCGCAGCGAGCATTTGCACCTTCGGAACCCTGGCCCTTGGCATAGGTAACATGGCATGATTCCACTGTCGAAAGGAGCCCTAGAGCGCTCACTCCGCAGGGCCCCCTTTTAAACTACACTATTCGGCCCCCCATCTCACTGAAGATCCCTGATTGCTGATGTTCGCCTACATACACATACTGCAAGCTACGAGCGCAGATGGACGGGGGGCTTGAATGGAGTCCGTATGGACAACCGCATATGCGCGCCGTACGTGCCGTACCAGAGATCACTGGATGATCACCAGCGCATGGCACAAGGGGCGTGTGGCAGATGCCAGCACGTCAACAACGACCGGAAGCCCCCACCCTCATCGCCCCCCCCGCCCTCTTTGTTCTTCCTCGCGCAGAGATCTCATCGCGCATCTACGACTCCTCCCCTTCTCCTATATCGCTCATTCCTCCTCAGAAAACGGTATGGCTTGAACGCAAACAGGACCCACCGGCTCGCTTCAAGACAACACTTTTTAGTTCATGAGGGCCTTTTTTTTTTTTTTACTCGGGACGAGACAAGATGGCGGATAAGTGAGGCCAAAAGAGGGGGGCGTGTACGGTGAGTTGCGAATATCAAAAGCCCACGATATGCAGCGGTGAAGTGAACCCACCACACACACACTCTCTCGACACACGGCAGACCTACACGCGAGAGCCGGGCGGATTTCTCCGTGTTCTAGTTGGCTGGCTTGCTGGTCCTTCTGTCGTATCCTGAGCCTGTACGGACAGGACCAACGAAACCAAAAAAAATGTGACAGCCCACATTGCGATCTCGCAAATCTGCGTCGTCCTGAGAGGAGGGAGGAGGGCACTCACCCTCTCTGTCGGCCCATTAACCTGTTCCAGCAAGGAGTCTTACTGCCGGCCGCGGTCTTCGCAGGAATTAGCAAGTTGCTCTTCCACTTTTTACCTACCTGCTAGTTTCTTCTTGATCTGCCCCGGCCTTTTCCAACGTCAGCCATGTAGAAGGGGTGGTGTAAGTATACAGAAGGGGCCCTCTCCGCCGCGGAAAATATCCAAATAGTCTGTGGCCAGTTGCCGCCTAGGGGACTTCGTTGGAATCAGAGATGAGATCAACGACTGTCAATGTCCGAGATATCCCTTTCCACCACGACCACCTTTGACATTCTAAACTTCCAAATCCCATGCGCGCAGGCGCCACACGTCGTTCTCGGGCTTCTTCCCTGTGAGTCTAGAAAGCCCTAGGGCCATGGCAACGTTCGCAGGGCTGCGCGGAGGAGGAAGGAAGGGCTCTAGTGGAAGTCGGGTGGATGCAAGGCGGCGGGTGAGGTGTGTACGTGTGTGGTTGGCACTTCCAGACGTTCCAATAGTCAGCAGCCACACGCGGCAACGTACCGAAGCGACAGACATCAGACGGACATGCGTCCATTGAACGTTTCGGCGTATCAAGGTGGCCCAATCCGGACCAAACCCTCTCAGCCCATTTCGGCCGGCTCGCTTGGGATGGCTTCCACTTGTTGCCTTCCCCTTCACACCTGAAAGCCAAAGGCAACCAAAAAGCGTGCCGGAAACTGCAAGGCGTTTCCGAGATTAGACTGCTCCCCGTGCTGCGGCGTAGCAGCAATCTGTCCCCAAAGCCTGTTCCCCCGAAAATGCACGTCCCGCGGCGGCTGGTAGCGATCCTCTTCCTGCTCCTCGCCCACCGCCCGGTACCCGTCGAGTGACGTCTCAGCCTCACCCATGCTTCGCCGTGTCCAGCCAAACATCTGAACGGATCGACCCCGGGGTAAAGAAGGGGTTGTCACACGGCGCTCCGAGCTCGAGGGAGGCAGCTACGCGGCTGCCGGCCTCCTCTTCCTTTACCCCCTCCGTGTGTGCCTCCCACCCCTTCCCCTTGCGCGATGCATCACGGCCTACTGTCGGAACATCCCTTTGGCTGGAGGGGCAAAAAACGGCCGCTTAGCAAACTCGGTGTGAGAATATTGGGCACGGGAGGGTCTCAGTCAAACCAACCGGTCAGTCAAGTAATGTCTTCGTAAGCACACGGAAGCGGCAAAGCCCAGCTTTAGCCTCCAGAGCTCCAGCTGCGCAACTGTAAAAGCAACGAGAACGTGCGGGACAGGGCCACGATAAATATCGCGATGCCCGCAATATCGGAACAGGTACATTGTTTCGTTTCGCTGCGTTCGGTGCCCTGTGTCCGTGAGCTACCTTGCTGATGATGCTTGCTTGCTGCTGCTGCAGGAGGCACTACAGGCAACCTGCAGCCCCCGCCAATAGCCGAGAAACGAACGTCTGGACGATCCCGCAACGTCGGACGTCACTTCTGTTCTCGGTAGGGCCATCCGGGGGAAAAGAAACCATCGACAATGGGGATGTCTCGACTAGAGCCTGCGAGGACGGGGGTGTGGTCTTTTTCCCCTTCTCGCGGGCTTTGAACATGCTGACAAGGGGTTCAGATTTCATTCCCCGGAACGGCCAAGTACGACATGCACGGATGAATTTCGCAGGATTCACGCGTCGTCGTGTCGTCGTGAGGTCCTTCCAGGTGGGACGATTCTCATCTCAACCACAGATAAGAGATGGGGGCTTTGAGGAGGCGAAGTCGTCATCGTTGACGGTTGCGGTCGAAAAAGTTCAAGACTAGGAGCGTAGCGCCCTTCGCGTGGCTCGAGACATTGCGTTTGGGTTGTTGTCTTGAGGACTTTTTGACGCCGGTCCGTCTTCCTTACGTCGACGACACAACAAAAAGTTGAGACCTGAACCCCCCCCCCCCCCCCCCCCATGTCCCCTCGTGTCAGTGGCGGGTTGGTCCAGTGACGCCGGTTGTCAAAACCACGCGCAATGGCACGGGGGAGGAATGTGATGGTTCCCCTTGCTCATAATCTGGTGAGACAACCTCTTCTCCGTTGCGGGTGAGACATGACTACACTTCGAAGCCCGTTCCGCCTCTGGCCAGCCTTTCCTGTTATTCACTTCCCCCCTTCTCTCTCTCTCTCTCTCTCTCTCCACACACACACACACACACACACACACACACACACACACACACCCCAGAATCCAATTTCCAGAATTCTTGAGGAAACGAGAGGCACAATCTAGATCGTACTCGCGATCACGATATGATAAATCTTGCTCAACCACACGTTTCCCCGGTGCCCAAGCCACAGCCCTGTTGTGGTATGTGGGGAAAAAGGACTATAACCACGAAAACAAAGCCTTGAACGTGCCCACTTGGCTGACGAGATGAGAGAAAGCACTAGTCCGACTTGGACAACCACCTCGTTAGCTTCAGCAAAATGTCTCGAACCAGATGACACGCGACGAAGGCCAGAGAGAAGGCGAACCGTCCGCGCGCCGAAGCACCGCCCGCCCGTCCATCCGTTCCTGATAGCTGACACGGAAAGACCTGTTTTTCTTCTTTCGGTCGGTGCGTGTTTATTCTTTTTCTCAATACTACGTTGATCTAAGCTGGATTTTAAAGCAATAGGGATTCGCGTGTACCCATTCTGAGAACGGCCTGCCGGGAAGATGGGCATCAACACTTCCAAGACCCGGAGGCGCTCAGTGCTTCTTGTGATCACCCGTGCAGACTGCAGTAGCCTCCTTTTTTCCCTGTATGCACGCGGTAGCCCGTGGCGGCTCAGGGGTCCCAGAACAGGCGTCAGGACGACCCAGGGAGTGCAGAGAGAGACACAGAGAGAGAGACGGGCGAGACATGGTCCAGCAAGCGAAGGGGAGAAGGCGAAGAAAAAAGCAAATATATCACAGGAACACCTGGCCCAAAACCGCATAGGGCCGCCCCCAACTTGATGAGCTGATGAACGACCCATACGCGGCCACAAACCCCAGGTTCAGCTGATATGCCGAACGCGGTATGTCATATTGGCGCTGGGGAGTAATCGGGGTTTGCCCTCGCTATTGCAGAACATCTTTGCGCCCGCGCGCAGATGGGAGACCACTGAGAAGAACCTCGACCTCTAGATAAAGCAAACATGCATCCGAGGAATGCCCTCACTCGCCAACACGTCGCCGGCCCACAATGCCCCCAGCAGCAGCAGCAGCAGCAGCAGCAGCAGCAGCAGCAGTCAATCACCGGAAGCTGGTTCAGGGTGTGAGATTCCGTCTAAGCGTTCGTCAAAAGTCGTCGTTGAAACAGCATTGCTGAAAAAGAGCCCGTCGAGGGCTGCTGCAGGCGAGTCGGCTCGCCGCACATATTCCATGCACGTCGTCGGTCTTGTCTCAGCGCCATGGTGACGGACGCAGCGACGATCACCGGCACAACCCTCACCCTCACATATCACGTCCCTACCGAGGACCAAGTCAATTGTTCTAGCGCCAAGCCACGTCGAAGGGAAACAGGCTCTCTGGGCTTCGCGTGCCAGAGAACGTGTAAAAACAAGGGCACGCTTATGCGAGGACGGATCAGTGTCTCTTGAGACACGCAGGTCCGGTAGCGGTAACGACCCGGCAGTCGGGCGACTCAAGATACGCACCCCTTCTTAGTTTATTTGGGTGCCTTTGGGCCAAAGAAAAAATGATGAGATCACGATAGGCACGCTGAGCACCCTTTATTGAATCACATCGAGTCGTAATAAACTCAGAGCTATATCGACAGGGGTTCACTTGAGAGGGGGGATAGTCATGCTTAGGAACGGCTTACAAGTTACAACGAATCGTCAAAAAGCAAATATGAACCCTCAGGAAGAACGCCTTAGCACGAGAGGGAAAAAGGGCCCCCCCCCCAAAAAAGTCTCTCGCCGTTTGCTTTGTCTCGGAGGGACGTTCTCGATCTAGGACGCCTTCTGATTGGCGTCGTTTACGAGCCAAGGAGACAACATGGCGCTGTGAATCTGGACGTTTTTTTATTTCTGCGTTTGGCATTCTTCCAAGAGTTCCATCTGGAATGCGGACGAGTTCGTTTCGCGGCCGGCCGTTGTGTTTTTTTTTTTTCTCCTTGTTTTTTCGCCGTCTAGAAACACACAACCAAACCCCGGATTGTCTCGGAACTAAGTATATCGTGAGGTGAGACCTTTAGGCTCCGTCGTCAACGCGACTGGATGCCACACGGGAAAAAAAACAACTTCGGTTGTCGAGGACGTAACATCGCGGGGAGTTGCGGGCTGCCGATGGCGACTATTGGCGTGCGCAATATCAGGCCGCGTGCTATGACGCCAATACTCGGAGATCACGCATGCAGGCCGTCGCAGGAGTGTCACGACAACTTGTGAAAATAAACACGGGATTTGCTCTGAAAAGTAGGATATCTGTTCGTCCGTAATAAAACTACACTTGCAATCCCTTATGCAACTTTGGTAACAATCAAGCCAACAATCTACCCAAACGCCGGGAACAACGTCTGCACTGTAAATGACGCCCAGCCGAGTCCGGTAACACCGTCCCGCCCCTTTCCAACACCTCCGAAAACCATCTTCATAAGTGTGCATGTCGTGAGTCCCGTCTGATCATCACCGGGAACCCAAGGACAGTTGTGTGTATGAACAACCACAATTATCTTCCATCGGAGCATACTCCTCCAGACTTTTTTTTCGGTGCCGTTAAAACAAAGGAGATGGGTAATGACAACAACAACAAATGAATGAATGACCCGTGTGAATGCTATGGTATCTTCGCCACCAAACGCTCATGTTATGCCGATAGAAAAGAAATCGTTTTAGACTCTGGCCATGGGCTTGCGTCGCACCAGGAACGGACTGGGCATCTCGTCCCGCTCGGGATCCCACACCGCGGCCGGCTCGCCGCCGCTGGATCGACGGTCCGCGATGCGATCCTTGAAGGCCCTCTTAGGGCTGATGTTCTCGCCGCCGGGCAGGACAGCAGAGAGGGGCCGGCCGCCGGCGCGCGCTTGCTGGAGCTCGAGGAGCGTCCTGCCCTTGATGTTGTTCTTCGCCGCAACCTTGCCAAGGGGCTCCTGATCCTTCTTGGTAGAGTTCTTGCGGGAAAGACCACTGGGGGACTCGCTACCGTTGGCCACCGATGACAGGTTTGCCGCCGACGGAATCTTACTCAGGCGGCGGTTGGGAGACGGGCAGCGCTCACGCAGACCGCGGCCGAGATCAGGGTTCGATGCCATGTGCGGCAGCGCGGGAAGCGTCTTGTTTTGGTTCAACGCGTTCGAAGAAGTCTGAGGCTTGACGCGAGAAATGGGGACAGACTTCTGCGAGGTGAGAACCGGGCGGTTCTTGGATGTGAAGGGGTTCTGTCTCGACTTGATGTTGCGGGTCGGGGAGGGGACTATGTCCTCGTCGTCAGAGTCGATGCTGATGTTGTCGCGAGGCAAATCCCACATAGGATCGCCGCAGCCGGACGTAGCGTTCGATGAGAAGAGGTTGCCGGTGTTAGCGTTCGGAACCTTCGTGGCCGCAGTGCGTCGGGGGGAAAGTGACAGGGAAGCGATGGCTATCGGAGAGGGGGAAGCCATCTCAATGTCCATGGGGGTTCCCATGCCGCCAACGAACATGGTCTGCGCCCGTCCAAAAGGAGTTCGAGTAACCTTCTTCAACTCGTTGCTCGCCACGGGGCTCTCTGTCGAAATGTCGGTGATGTCCGTCGAGGATGAGAACTCCTCGTCTGCGCTGGCGTTGCCGACGGATGATCTTGGGTAGTCCGACTTCGTTTGCGAGGTTGCGAGGTCCTGGGCCTGGGCCTGGGCTGTCTCTGCAGCCTTCTTCTGCAGCTCGGCCTCAACGCGAGCCTGCACTTCGCTCTCGAATCGCTTACGCAGAGCCTCAATCTCTTGATTGATCTGTCGGTCGATCTCCAGACGCGCCTTGACCTCCCACTCTCTGCGCAGGGATGCGTCGACCTCATGCTTAACGGAGGCCTTGTCTGCCTCAAAAGCAGCAACCTTCTCTTCCAACTCCTTCTCGCGGCGGACGAACGAATCCTCCTTGGCCTTGATGGCCTTGTTCATCTCGACGACCTCTCTCTCCTTTCTCATTAAACGGACCACAGGGAGATGCAGCAACTGAGCGGTGTCGGGGCGGTGGTCGGGGTTGACTCTGAGGCAGTCCTTGATGGTGCCCATCAATTCGCTCGAGTAGCAGCTCGGCAAAGGCGAGACCTTACCCTCCTTGATCTTCTGCACCAACTGGAAATGCGACTTGGCGTTGAACGGAGGCTCTCTCGCACAAAGCTCGTAGATGATGCATCCCAACGACCAGATGTCGGACTTGAGCGTGTATTTCTCGGCGGCGCAGATCTCGGGCGACATGTAGAACGGCGTGCCGACGTAGGTCGAGGCGAAGTCGTGGGACTGGATCATCTTGGAGAGACCAAAGTCGCCCAGCTTTACAGAGTTGTCCTCTCCAAGAAAGACTAGGCATGATTAGTCAATGCGAATCCACCGGGTGGCCTGACAACACATACCATTCTCAGGCTTCAGATCGCGATGCAGAATCGTCATGGTGCCCGGCGGGGTCTTGGGCTTCATGGCCGTGCTGAAGAGGCCCAGGACGTTGCTGCCAACCTCGGGAGGGTCGATGCCATAGTGGCATCTGTAGAGCGCAGTAACCAGCTGCGAAAAGATGCTCCAGACAAATGACTCCTGCGCGCGCTGTCCCTTGACGGCCAAATCCCTGATGACGCGACCGAGATCGCCATTGCCGCAGTACTCCATGTAGAGGTGGAGGTCTTGGGTCGATTTGAGGTGCTCGCGGTGGTAGTAGCCGACGATGTTCTGGTGGCGGAGGGTCGAGAGAATCTGGAATTCCGCGTGGAGCTGCTCGCGCTCCTTCTGCGACATCTTCAGGTAGCTGATCTCCTTCCGGCACATAACAAGACCATCCTGCTTCCTGCGAACCTTTCGGATGATTCCAAAGGAGCCATGGCCTGGTGGTTGTCAGTCGCTGGTGAGCTCCTGGAGGGGGTGAAGAGCTTGTGAACAGTTGTGCACATACCGATTTTCTCCAGCACCTCGTACTTGTCCGCCTCTGAAGACATCTTGGACACAACGCGCAATAAACTTGATCAAAAGAAACCTTTCTTTGTATCCATAGAAGATGAGAGGCAATTGAAGGCGAAGTTGCAAAACCTGCTGTGGTTAGTAAGGGAACTGGTGGTGGTGTTGACCGGGAAAGCTGCACTGCTGAACTCAGAGCTGCTGAACTTGGGTGCATGGCCACTAACAGCTGGACGTTCTGGGCTCGGTAAACAATTGGGGCTGGTGTCATGGCAACCGCGCTAATTTCGGAAGGCGGATAATCCAGTCGCCTATCGATAACATCCCTGGATCCGAGGGGTCCAACCCAGAGGTGGGGCATTGGGGGGTGTGTACCTTGAGTAAACCAGTGGCCCGTGCGGAGGCGACCTTCATGGAGTTATCGGACTCCCCTCTGAAAGACAACCCTTGACGTCAGAACTAGAGCAATTATTTGCAGATTTCGGTTATTCTTTGCGTCTTTGGTTTGTTTCCTTGGAGTTCTTTTTAGCTATAGAGGAAGGAGCTCTGTCTTCAGTTGAAACCGGCAACATGGTGCTTCGGAAACATGAACTTGAAACGCAGCTCAAGAACGAAAATGAATTGATCAAAAGCGGCGTCTTGCGAGAGGAGAATCCCCTGGACCAGTCGACCCAGTTCGAGGCGTTCCTGCTAGCCTGCAGACGAGGTGATCTGAAAACATGTCAAGAGCTGATCTCGGCCGGGGTAAACATCAATGGCAAGGACCGCTTTGACTATACCCCGTTGATCATTGTAAGCCCGTAAAACCCCCAAGAAGAGGCGTGGCTCGGACGTCACTGACGATAGGTGTCAAGGCCAGTCTGTGTGGCCATCTGGAGCTTGTCCAACTCCTTCTGGAATCCGGTAAGGCTACTCCTTATTCGGCAGAGAACGTCGTAGCTGAAGTAGAAAACCAGGTGCCTTGGCTGAGAGAAATACCTTCCAAGGCGAGCGATGCATCTACAACGCGCTCAATGATAGGATACGAAACCTACTTCTGGAATACGACTACTCAAAGTCCACCGATCCACTTCAGCCGTGGGCCGGTCACATCACCAGCCTGCTCACAAAAACGGTCCCAAAGACGGCCGACATCAGCTTGATCGCGTCATCACAGTCCTTCGAGCTGCACAAGTTTCTCTTGGCGGCACGGACGCCTTACTTTCGCAAGAAGCTCACAGAGGCGCCCGAGAGACCCAGTTATGAACTACCCAAGAACATTCCGGTAGACTCCTTCCAGGTCGCGCTACGCTACCTGTATTTGGGCGAGGTGCCGCGAGACCTGGTCAACTCTCGGAGCACCGTGACGGAGGAAGAGGTTCTCACCGGTGTTGATAAGCTCAGCCACTACCTCGAGATCCAACAACTTTGGGAGGCAATCCTCGCCGGCAACGACCGTCGTCTTGCTCGGCAACGGTACCAGGATGAGGTACAGCGCGCTCAGCGTCAAGTCGAGCAGTTTTACCGCGAATATGTCCTGGGCCACAAAATGCTCGTGGAGACGAAACGCGTCAATGATATCAAATGGCGACAGGACAATTCCATATTTGCGGACTGTCTGCTCTGTGCCCACGAGCCAGAGACCGAGTGCGTCTCAAACGACGCAGAAGAAGTCGAGAACGTTGCCAATCAAATCGGAATTCCCCTAGGCCCAGCAACCAACGGCACAACAGAAAAGAAGCGACCCAGACGGTCGGTGGTCTTCCCCGTTCACAAAGCGATTCTCATTCGAAGCCCCTACTTCGAGACCATGTTCTCGAGCGAATTCAGAGAGGCCCAGGACTCGGAACACCTCCACGTCGTCTCCCTAGACTGCACTCCTGAAGTCCTCGAAATCGTCCTCACCTTCCTCTACACCGAAAGAGTCGACTGTCCGCTTGAGCTCGCCCTGGACCTGCTCTACACCGCCGATATCCTCTTCCTCGACAAGCTCAAGACCAAGGCGGCACAGGCCATCAGCACGCTGGGAAGCGGCACCAGCAACGTCCTCATCGACCGTACCCACGGCGAGGGCCAGGAGGAGGAGATGGAGCCGATCAACATCTACGACGTCATCCACGCCGCCTGGGACCTTCGGGTGCAGCGTCTGGAAGAGTTCGCGGCGCGGTATCTGGCGTACCGGTTGGAGGACTACATTGACGAACCCGAGTTCGCCGAGTTGATCAACGAGAGTGCGGCGAGGATCAAGGACCGTCAGGAGACAGATACCATCGAGTTACTTGATGATATCCGACACTACCTCGACCAGCGGTTCCGTCTGCGGTTCGAGGACGCGAACCTCGAGGAGATGATGGATGAACAGGGCGAGATTGACGCGGCCATGGCGGAAACGATTGCGGCGCAGGCCGAGCAGGTCGACGAGAAGGGTGAGTGCGTCGTCGTGCGAGAGAAACCCGTCGAGGTCCCTGCGCAGAATGGCGACGGGGAAGGTGTCAAGACATTAGGCGGCGAGATGGCTGAAGACGAATTCGTATCGGACGCCATCAACTACCAAATCCTACTTGGGAAGATTGACACGATGCTCGATCGTTTGAAGCTGGATGCATAGACTGCACATTAGAAATATTAGACGAGTCAAGACAAAACTTATCCTCTGCATAATTAACAAGTACTTGACCCATACCAGGCCTGTTTCTGATGACGAATGTGACTTTCTGTAATTGATGGTAGAATGCGCCGCCCAAAAAAGGCGAGCACAGGTAACTTTTGTACCTCTCATAACCCATGCACCGTACCCATCAACGCCAATACCATACCAAGCAAAAACTGCGCCTTGGAACCTTCAGATAACCTCAGGCGGGCCCAACGTGCCATCAGGACCGACAATCTGAACCGTGTTGCGCTCCGCCTCCTTGCGCAACTTCCGCTCCGCTGCCGCATCCTTGATGAGCTGCTCGTAATCGAGTTTCTTCTTCGCCTCCGCGGCCAACAGCTTCTGCATGTACTTCACATCTCTGGTGTGCATCGAGTACCAGCCCTGATGTGTCTTGCACCTCTTCTTATCGCAAAAGTTCTTGTCCTCGCCAATGAGACGGCTGCCAACGTCGAGATTCCCGGCCTTGAAAATCTCTTTGGCTTCATCGGAGCTGAGCCAATGGTTGAACGGGCCCACGACGCCGACCTGATCAAGGCGGAAGTCATAGCCGCAGGCTGAGTCCTCGACCTTCTTGGAGGCGATCAGGCTTTTGCGGCGGTCGTTGGCCATCTCGAGTAGCTGGAGCATCTTGTTGCAGAGGACCGTCTCCTCGCCCATCTTCTTACGATCGGCAGCTGAGGCTCTGAGAATACTCTCTTCCTCGTCGGTGAGGATGTCGTGAGGGAAACTCTTACCCTTCCCCTCCGGACTCTCGGCTATATGGACGTCAGTCATGTGGAGTCACAGGGGTGGGAATCAGGTGTACGAACCTCCAGCAGCAGGTGGAGCGAAAGGACGGGTGTTGACTCTGAAGTTGCCATGAGAATCAGTCGAAGCTAGGGAACTGTTAAGGAGACCCATGAGCTCCTCGCGGCTGAGGTCGTTGGCATCCTTCGAGGATTTCCTCGCCAATCGCACAATTTGAGACTCCCACCAGGCTTGCTTATGCTCGTCAGAGCAGAACGCGCTCTGGGGCTCGCCGTCGTAGAGGCGGGCGGCCCTCTTGCAGCCCTCGCGGCCGCAGAGTTTCTTGAAGAGGCTGACGTTCTGGGCGTTATCGGTACAGTTGGGGCAGACAAAGCGCTCTATGAGGTTCTCGCCCACGTCCTTATCGATGTCGACGCACTCGCCATGGAACCAGTCCTCGCACATATCGCACGATATCATGAATCTGTGGTCATCTGGTCCTCGGCAGATGCAGTAGGGTCCGTTGTCCGACTCCATCTCTTCGTCGGAACCTTCGGCCGGCAAATCCTCCGCGGCCTGGGAGTTGGAGCCAGCAGGTTGCTTCTTAGACTTGCCAGGCTTCGCCATGCCGCCTCCTTTAGGACGTTTACGCGCCTTTTTTGTCGCGGTGCCCTTCTTCTTAAAGACGGACATCTTTTGGGGTTCAGCTGGCGCTTCTGTGGTCTCTAATATGGTGTTGCTAGAGTCCGCTTGTGGTGACGGTGGAGCTTTTGTTGATGTTGTTTGGGTTGAAGAAGAAAATGTCACTTCTGGGTTATTGCTGTTTGCCGTAGGGACGGCAGGGGGTTCGAGATCGGCGTGGGAAGGTGCTGCGGTCTGAGTTGTGCCTTCTGAAAGGGTGCTTTGTTGAGCTGGCGCATCCCCCAATTCATGATCATGGTCTTGCTGGTCATTGACCGTATGATTTGTGCCCATGTCCATGGCTCCTGATTTTCAGAAACCCGTGTTACAAACTGGAGTTCAGTATAAAATAAATTCTAGTTCATATATATGAGAATATAGCAAAATTCAAAGATAGATCGCTCTGTTCGATGATTCAACAGGGGCTGTTTGATGTTGTTGAGAACGAGCTGAATGCGCAGAAGCTCCCAAGCTTCTCAGAGGCCCATATTTCTTCGGTCAACGTTCTCGGTGTACTTACCTTGGCGAAGCCCGTCCCGTCGCTGAGTCGCATCAAGTATTATTCCGGGACACCAATTTTTGGATTTTGGTCCGAGCTCACCGAGAGCTTTGCATCTGACGATAGTGACCTTCGAGAGTCAACTCCAGCATCCCGGGAACAACTCGATCTTCAATCTTCAGAGGACGACCAATTGACATCCAGTCATGTCGCACGCAACAGCCTCGTCCAGGCTCTGGAAGTCTCTGTTTTCCACACCATCAAGACAATGCCGGCGATGCATCTCTCAAGCCGCGATTCTTAAGCAGACCCGGCCAACTGCGGCACCGACAATGTTCCAATCGAGACCGAGCCCTGCGCAAAGAAGAACGAAGGCATACAAGACCGTGGAAGAGGCAAAGAGCAGATACAGGGCTGGGGTGAGGCGACGACACTGGGAACTGTGTGGGGAAAGGACCGTAACTGACATTTTGCAACTAGCCTTTCTCATGGAAAGCCGGATTGCTTTTCGTTGGAACGGGTGCCGGTTTGACGTGGTACTTTGAGCATGAGAAGCAGCGCATGGAACGCAAGCGTATTGCCGAGGCGACGAAGGGCATCGGGCGACCCAAGGTCGGCGGGCCTTTCCAGTTGATCGATCAGGACGGCAACAAGTTCACTAACGAGGACATGAAGGGCCGCTACGCATTGGTACGCCTGAGCCCAGATGTGACTCTTTTTTGAAGATGATCCACTTACATGTCATGCCACAGGTCTACTTCGGCTTCTCTCACTGTCCAGATATCTGCCCCGACGAACTCGACAAGATGGCGAAGATGTACGACCTCGTCGAGGAGAAGCGACCGGGCTCCCTCGTTCCCCTCTTCGTCACCTGCGACCCCGAGCGTGACACCCCCGAAGTGATCAAGGAATACCTCTCAGAGTTCCACCCCAAGTTCATCGGTCTCACGGGAACGTACGACGAGATCAAGGCCATGTGCAAGCTGTACCGCGTCTACTTCAGCACCCCGCAGCACGTCAAGCCCGGCCAGGACTACCTCGTCGACCACAGCATATATTTCTACCTGATGGACCCCGAAGGTGATTTCGTCGAGGCTCTGGGGCGGCAGCACTCACCCCACGCGGCGGCTAAGGTCATCCTGGACCATATGAAGGACTGGACAGGCGAATGGAGGAAGGACTAAGATGCAACGGGGAGACATCAAGAACGGGTGGGATAACGGTCGAGGGGCGAGCGATGGTTTGTGTAATATGTACGAACAGCTGTCTATGGGATAGAACGTTGAGCATCTGGCTCCGAGACCACTCAATCACTGTAATACCACTGTACACATTCTGCTGAGGGCTGCTCATGATAGTGCGCTGCAATGAGGGCTAGTTCTTATAAGTCTCGCGGTGTTGTAGGGCAAAGGCCAGCTTCATGAAGGAATGTCTATAGGCCTGATATAACCATTGATACAATCACAATGCCTCGAACAATCTACTTTATGTAACAAAAGTGACTTTTCTACTCTTAATGGCGGCTCCAAAAAGTGCAATATGTTCGGTGAAACTGCTCCGGTACGGATAACTGATTTGACAGCCTAATCCGAAGAATCTCAGAATGACTTTCTTGGTTTGGACTTTCAAAGCCATATTCGGCTTGAGCAGGACGTCAACCGTCGCAATGCCTTCCGCACAACGTACGTTTACACCAAAATCATCAGATTTATGCAGCAACCGTGATAAATCCCCGCTTATTGGCTCCCGAGGCCGGAGCCAAGACCTGCAAAGGCGCATCAAATGGGAAGAACGTTGCAGTCCGAAGCTCTCGAAGCAAATCGCAATCCCCCGCCATACCGCTGCAGCGAGAGGTCTCGCCACTAAAATTACCTTAGCAAGTGGAGTTGTCGGGTGGCAGGGGTCACTGCGCAGGGGAACAGCGGGGAGCTCAGTGCTCAATGCTTATCTAGCGTAGCCTCGCAACCTCGACTCGTCAACGACAATTGCTCTTCCTTGCTACACCAACAACACACTTATTATACTTTCCTCCCAACAATGCGGGGTACTACACATCGTTGACTTTGGCAGGGACTGAGAAAAGAAAAGTAAGAGAAATGAGGCAGGTAGTTAGCGTTTACGGCCTTGGATGGCTGTCGAGACCTTTCGCGGGCTCAACATCACAGGCCTCGTTCCGTGTCGCGTCTGTTGGACTTGGCCGCCATGAGAGGGGGTTTGCTGGGCTGAGGAAAGTGTCTCCTCTGGCAGCTTCGTGGGCAGGACTCAATCCTACGGGAACGCAGAGATATTTTAGCAGCAAGAAGCGTGTATTTGAGGCCGGGGAGACGCCGTCGTTTGCTTTCGCGTTTGAGTGAGTCAACTCCCTAGTGGCGGCTCGTCTTCTTCCTCCAGGCGAGTTGCCCCTATGTCGCCAAGATGCCACAACTAACAGCCGCAGCATCGATGGTGTCTTGCTGCACGTCGCAGAGCCCATCCCCGGCGCTGCCGAGTCGCTGCAGTTTCTCAACGACAACAACATCCCTTTTATCCTGTTGACCAACGGCGGTGGCAAGCCCGAGGCTGTTCGCGTGCAGGATCTCAGCGAGAAACTCGGTGTGCAACTTTCGGTGGACAATTTCGTGCAGTCGCACACCCCGTTCCAGGAGCTTGTCCAAGGTCCCGAGGGTCTTGGCGACAAGACGATTTTCTTGACGGGAGCTAATGCTAAGAAGTGCCGAGAGATCGCGAGGCTGTGAGTAAGATCAGTGAGTCAGGCTTCAAGACATGCTCATGCGTTTCCCAGGTACGGCTTCAAGAATGTGGTGACACCAGCGGACATCATCGCCGCGCATCCGGACGTATTCCCCTTCGAGCGTCTCATGAAGCAGGTCTACGCCGAAACTCACGAGCCGCTGCCCAAACCAGTCCATTCCGGCACCATGCGCGACGAGGATGCTCTCAAGATTGATGCCATGTTTGTATTCAACGACCCTCGCGACTGGGCTCTCGACATTCAGATCATTGTGGACCTCTTGCTTTCACGCAACGGTCTCTTGGGAACCTACTCGTCAAAGAACGGTAATAAGTCCTTGCCCAACAATGGCTGGCAGCAGGACGGCCAGCCGCCACTCATTTTCTCCAACGCAGATCTTTTCTGGTCGACGACGTATCACCAGCCGAGATTCGGCCAAGGAGCCTTCCAGGCTGCTGTTGCGGGTGTCTGGTCGCAGGTGACAGGCGGCACGGAGCTGCAGCGGACGGTATTTGGCAAGCCGTTCCCAACGACGTACAAGTATGCCGAGCGCGTGCTCAACTCGCACCGTCAGGCGCTTCTGGGAAAGAGTGGCAAGCAGGGAGCCGCGCCGTTGAAGACGGTCTACATGGTTGGAGACAACCCGGAAAGTGATATCCGCGGAGCCAATGATTACAGCAGCAAAGACACAGAGTGGGCGTCGGTGTTGGTAAAGACGGGCGTCTGGAGCCAAGAGAGGGGCGAACCTGCGCACAGGCCGAAGATGATTGTTGATGATGTCAAACGAGCTGTTGAGTGGGCGTTGAAGAGGGAGGGGAAGTCGGTAAACATCTGAATGCCAAATTTGACAAGAAGGAACACTCAGAAAGAAAGCTGAAGAAGACGTGTGCACTGGTGGCTGAGGAGTCGTCCAGGTTTTGCTGTGCCACAAGCGATCGGACAGAAAGGTGCGCGTGGTCATAAACTTGCCGTTGATTGACCAGTTCATTCATTATTAGCGCTCATGCAAGATCCTTGCGCAGGTTGAGGAATGAATTCTTGTCTTCCTCGATGTTATTGTTCGGCAGGTCCGATTATGGTTGGTTGAGACTTCGACATTCAGTGGTATCGGTACGTCAGATGCCAGACCAAGAAAGCAGAGCAAGGGTCGGGAGCTCCCGACTGGACAGCAGGGTCCAAATTGACGTCACGGCCTGACAACCGCTGGTAATCGGGTTGCGTAGCGTGGCGTTAGGCTGAGGCGTCGTCTGCCTTGGCCAAAAGCGGGATGACAGCTCGGCACACCATCATCTGGCATGCATCACTTACATAGAACCGTGGACGAAGAAGGCTTATCTCGTGCGCGTGCGACGACAACAAGAACCAGAGTGATGGCGGCTCGAACTCGAATTCGACATGGGGGAGTTTGGATTTGCAGGGGTTCCTAAGGTTTTCGAAGGGGAGAAAGTGCAAGTGGTCTCAGAACACGATGGAATTTCTACGCTGGCCCAACAGGGGACCCTAAGGGCGTGATAGTTTACCAAAAATAATTGGGATTTGGGCTAAGTTATGGAGCCACCAGTCAGCCAAAAAATAAATATTCTAATTCTTTCGAGGGACTATACCTTATTAGGCCTAAATTTTAGCTTATATAAGAGGTACCTATTCTAGCCAGATTTATGCATTATCCCCCCCCCTGCTTAATAGGTATTTCCCTTAATAGAGGTCAATTTCAGGGGTACGAATCACAAAAAGGCAGCTTTTTACTAATTAAGTATGGGAGTTAATTAGCAGCTAATTCGACAAATAATTAAGGAAGTCGCTGCTAACGTAATACTATTATAATAGATCGACATTAGTACTTCAATACTAACCCATACTATAGATCTACCCCCTCAAAGTAGCGAAGTCACCCTCAATTATTTACCCTCCAATTATTATTGGTAAACTATCACGCCCTAAGCCATTTAAAAAAAAAAATATTCCCGCTGAAAGAGAACATTCCTGCTTGTAATGGAAGCGCGAGCCTGTACCCCACCTCCGACGCACATGACCGGCCCAGAATCTGTGAGCTGCCGGGCAGGGGAGGGGGACCCAACATTGGCACTTTCCGATGCTCCCCACAGCTCGGTCAACCGAACAGTCAATGGTTCACGAGACACTCGTAAAATGGTCCACGGCGCTACAATTTTGCTGGGGGGAGGGAAGTAAGGAAGGAAGGCAGGAAGGAACCCAACGGGTCTTAGTAGGTCTTGCCTTTTCCTCACTGCCCTACCCTGCGCCTGCCCTGCCCATGCAGCTACAGCATCTGCTGGTCAAAGTTTCTTGGGTTTTTGGGAAAGGACAGTGCGACCTTCCCTACCTTAACTTCCTGCAATGTCGCGCACCTTGCTTTATCTTCACAATTCCTTCACTTTTTGAATTTGTCTCATGGTTCTTTGCGTCTGAACATCAACGGACCACTTACCCACACTCCGCACCACTTGATCTGCGTACCTAATACGTCTAGTCGCCGTCACCCCATTCGTCTTATTCCTCGCCCAAAGAGCCATCGAACCCGTTCCAAGGCCCCCCCCCATAGCACCCCGTCATCCGTCACAGCATCAGGGCCCATCCCGCTCTCTGCCCCACGAGCCCCTCGTTGGCCTAACCTGATAAGACTTTCGGTCCCTGAATCTTCTTCCACTCTGTCCCGAGCGTCAACCGCAATCTGTCACCTCTCATCTTCAACGCACGAGACCTTTGCCCATATTCTTCACCGACGACTGCATCCGGCCGTCGTACCGGCCAAGACGTTGTGTCTCTCTCACCGAGACACAAACTAGACACAAGTAGCACACTTCCAGGCTCTTATCATAAAGCCTGTCGCCACAATGTCCTCATCCTCTTCGCCCCATCTCAACGGCTTGCCCCTCCGCTCAGCCATGAAAACCGATGAGGAGTCGTCTTCAGTGACCAGTCCTGGTAAAGGTCAGTTCTTCGTATACATCTCGTCCGTCTTAACCTGAAGTCTGCAGGTCCGGCATCTGCATCAAGTGGTATAGTGCTGCCTTGATGAGAGAAAAGGGCTCATGTCGATGGCACACAGCCGCGGTAGCCTCTCACCCGTGTCTGCATCGGGTCACTTTGTGACGCTTCGCGCGTGCTTGCATCGTGCCTAATACCGACAAAACTTGATGGACCGGTATCGCCGCTGGGCTTGCGACATGAGAGGCAAGACTTACTAACGCACTCACAGTCGTCCAAATCGCGGAGCCAGAGGCTGCCACAGTCCCGCCTCCCAACTCTAATTCTGAGCACCATCACAAGAGACAATACGCCGCCAGCATGGCTAAGAGATTGACTGGCCGTCTGCCGTCCTTCTCAGAGTCCTCGCGGTCCTCTCCCATTTTGGAGCCTACTCAAATGCCCGAGGACGTTGCTGCCCAGCAACACCACCACCGCCATGGCCAGAGACACCTCTACCAGAGCCAGAAACTGATCGCCCAGCTGAGTGATTGGTTGGAACACGAGAAAAAGAAGAAGGCTGCTCGCAAGAGCAAGACTTCCCCTCGCCGCCGCTCTCCCCAGTCCAAGACCAAGGCCGAGACCCAACCTCGGCCGGATGCTCAGGCAGCACCTCGTTCGCGGTCAGATTCCATCGACTCTGATTCCAGCGACGTGTCTTTCGACAGACTGCAAAAGATCATCGATGAAAGCATGGCTTCTCTGGGCATCAGCTCCGTCCCTCAGTCAGGACCAAGACTCGGCAGGCGCACCTCTGGTCGGCTCAAGAAGTCGCATTCGCGTAGCCTGCTCCACAGAACGGCCAGCTCCGACACTGACTATGTTGGCGACGATGTCGTCGTTCCCACCTGTGATGCCGTTCTTGACAATTCCAAGACTCTGAGCTACAACGCCGGCAAGAGCACCGACGATCTGTCTTTGGGGGCTAAAGTCGATGATAAGGACAAGGCATGGGCCATCTTCAAGAACGAAATCGTCCGCCTCACACACACCCTCAAAATCAAGGGCTGGAGAAGGGTTCCAATGGACTGCGGCAACCGCCTGTCTGTCCAGCGTCTCAGTGGAGCCTTGACCAACGCCGTCTACGTAGTCACGCCTCCTACAGACCTCGAGGATTCAGCTTCCGCTAGACAGCCCCCACCAAAGCTTCTACTCCGTATCTACGGCTTGGAGCACCTGATCGACCGAGAGAATGAACTCAGCGTGCTTCGGAGGCTGGCCCGAAAGAAGATCGGCCCTCGACTTCTGGGCTGCTTCACCAACGGCCGCTTTGAGCAGTATTTCAACTCCATCACTCTCACGCCCAAGGATCTGCGGGACCCTGAAACGTCAAAGCAGATCGCCAAGCGCATGAGGGAACTCCACGACGGAATTGATGTTTTGGAAAAGGAGAAAGATGAGGGCGCCGCGGTCTTCAAGAACTGGGATACTTGGCTCGGTAACGTCGAGAAGAAGATTCTGGCCCTCGATGAAGATGTGCGCCGCGGCTCATGCGTGTTCGATGGCAAAGGCTTCATCTGCGGAGTGGAGTGGTCACAGTTCAAGGCCCTGTATAACGAGTACCGCAAGTTGGTTGTCCGCGCCTACAAGGGTGGCCTTCATGGAGTTCGGGAGCGTCTCGTTTTTGCCCACAATGACGTAAGCCTCCTCTTCCCGAGCCCAGCTTCTTTTCAACTAATAGATGTAGACTCAATACGGAAATATTCTGCGCATGCGCCCAGATGATGAGAAATCACCTCTTCTTCAGCCAGCAAACGAACACAAACAGCTCGTTGTCATTGACTTCGAGTACGCCGCGGCCAATGTTCCAGGTCTCGAATTCGCTAACCACTTCACCGAATGGTCCTACGACTACCACTACGAACCCGCCCCCTACCTCTGCAACACCGCCCGCTATCCGACCATCCAAGAACAGCGCCGCTTTCTCAAGGCCTACGTCGAGCACCGCCCGCAATACCCTCACGGCGGCGCCTCTACCCCTCGCCTTACCCCAGCCGACGCCGCCGCGGGCAGCACCACGCCCGCTCTGCTGCCAACCAGTTCTTCCAGCTCCATCGTCGAGTTCATGCTCGACGCCCGCGTGCCGCCCGGGCATTGGAAGGAAGAGGAGCGGAAAGCGGAGGAGGCACTTGAGGAGGAGGTCAAGGAGTTGTACGAGGAGACGCGTCTCTGGCGCGGAATCAACAGCGCGATGTGGGTCGCCTGGGGTATCATCCAGGCCAAGGTCCCCGGTTTCGAGTCGGCAGAGGAGAAGGAGGCGCAGGAGAAGCAGACACAAAACGAGGCGGCTGCCGCAGCCGGAGACGAGGCCGAGGCGGAAAGCGGCGACGAGTATGACTACCTCAGCTACGCCCAGGAGCGCGCATTCTTCTTTCTAGGCGATTGTGTACTCATGGGCATCGTGAAGAAGGAGGATTTCCCCGAGGACGTGCAGGCCCGGCTCAAGATTGTGGATTTCTGAGCATATACATATACACAGATATGGAGCGTTAGTTGCTCACATCGTTCAAACAATGTCTCGTTGCGTTGAAAAGAATTACGAAGTATCCCATCAACAAATAAACAGGTCGTCACCCCTCGTCTCGTCTTGTTCTTGTCGCTATCGCCTCTGTAGTTTCTTGGAACAACTCCCATCCTCACCCGAGTAATGCACGCTCGTTTCACAGTCGAGACGCATACATATTCTTAATCCTAGTCGGCGTTTACTTGAGCCTCACTCTGATCGAAAAAACTCAACATGCACATCACTATATGGGGATTTTTAGCTAGCGAGGGTACCAAATTGGCTTGCGTGATTCTCAGTTGTTCAGAGTAATACCACATATTGTGTGTGTTCTAGTGTGTGTTCTATGGCAGCCTTTTTTTGCGTTTCGTAGAAGGCTGTTTAGTTCATCTTGTTGTATCTCTCCCTAGCCCTGTCCTGCACCGAGTTCACGTACTCGGCATAGCTGTTCTTGGTCTTGCGCTGGGCCAACTCCGCTGCGTCGCCCAAGTTTCCGCCTTCTGCGCCCAGACCAACTCCTTCCTGGTACGCGTGAGTGGCGATGACCTCGGTGCGTCCGTCGCCGTTCGCACCCAAACCTTGACCCGTGTTCCAGCCCATCTTGGCCAGCATGCCAGCGCCCTTGGAAGGCTGCGGAGGCGGCGGCGTCGTCTCGGCCGGAGGACGGGCGGGCTTGTCATCCTTGCGTGCTGGCTTGGTATTCTGGAGAGGCTTTGGTTTCGAAGGCTGATTGAAAACGACTCTCCGCTCCTTCGCGCGGTCTCGATACGGAGGCGCCGACTCTTCATCCTTCGGCTGCTCTTCAGATTGTTGTGCCATCCTCTTGTCCCGGGCTGCTAGTCTAGGCTTCGCAGCCTTGACCTTTTCCTCGTCTGCCATGGCGTTCTTGTGGTTTCTCGATTTTTCGTGCGTGTTGAGATCATCCAGGGACTTGTACTTCATCATACAAAGCAAGCAGCACACCTTTTCACGGTCGACGTATGAGACTGTGGCCGGGGGTGATGCTGACTGGTCGGGGCTACTGGCGCCAGCTGAGGGAGTGGCAGTAGGCAAGGCTGTAAGCCCAGCTGACTGGGATGTCGCTGGAGCAATGGCATTTGATAGACTCGCCCCTGTCAGCGATATCTTGATCGGGCCCGTCGAAATCGCGTTTGCCCCAGAGAGGGAGATTTTGACCGGCGCGCGCTCTTCCGTACCATTCTCAGCAGCCGGGCCTGCAGGCTTCTTGCCTTCGTGAATCTCATCATGCCTTCTCTGCCAGAAGGCCATTTGACCTGCCATCGGTGCGGATTTCTTAGCATTTGATGCAGCCAGATTTGCGTCGGCCTTGCGTTTCTTGCTTTTCTTAGCCTCCTCGCTGGCTTCCGTCGTATCTTTAACAGATACACCATCAGGCGGCGCTTCTGTGACGATCTTTTGGCTGGGGAAGACATGCGGTTCCCAGTACTTAACCCTCAAGCTCGGATTGAACAGCGGGTTGAAGGAAATGTGCTCGATCGCGGGAGTAATATCCCGCAACTCTGGCACAAAGACACCCAAGTGAATGGTGGATACCGTGACTGGCTTGGACGCAATGGTATACTCGCGCATCATTTTGGTTTTCTGCACCGCAGCCAGAGCGTCTTCGACCGTCCAAAACTCTGCGAATCCAAAGTTGAACGATTCGTTGGTTTCTTGGTCCCTCATGAGGAAGACACGGTGAAGCGAGCCAGGCCTTGCACCGTAGCCTGGTGCATCACCGGTAGGTGCTGTCGACCTCAACTTTGGTCCTTCTCCGGAGTTTTTCGGCGCCGTGGGCTTCCGCGCGAGCTCCAGCTTCGTAACTCCTGCAGCAAGAACCTCCTCTGTGACTGACGAAGCTAGTGGAAAGAAGACCAAGATCTGGGAAGGGGTGTCGGCTGCATCACTTTCGCCCGTTAGAAGATGGCGGTATTGTGAAGGATCTGAGTTTGTCAGCCCTGAAATAGCATAGTTGAGATGCAGAAAGCGCTCACCCGTTGGAGGGCCACCGCAGTTTTTGCACCGATTCCGAGTCGAATAGTTGGAAAAGTCGCAGGTTGGGCAAGTCCAGTTTGGCGCATAGCCAGCTCTGTGCTCTCGCTCGTTGTCATCTCGATTTCTTGCATAGTGGATATAGATGGAAGTCATGCCATCGGCGTCACCGTCCACCATGCCTGCAAAATCGAGCGTGAGCTTAGGGTAATTCTCCTTGACAAAGTCCACTGCGTCGTCGACTTGCTCGAATTGTACAAAGGCACGACGTTGACCTATGATATGTTAACAAAGGAACACCGGATGAGCTTCTTCAAGTCGTACCTCGTCCGGACGGAACGCGGATGTCAACTGACGGGTGCCGTGATAGGTCTGCTTGTCGAAAGAGGCAGTCCTTGACGTCCTCCACTGAGAGTCCGGGCGGCAAACCCTCAAGAATCACAGTATCACTCGGATTACCAGCTTGTCGAAGAGGCGATGTAGAACGATCGCGACGAGGATAACGACCTGGGCTGCCACTTGGAGAGGGGGAAAAATGACGAAAATCCTCGTCAGGACCACGTCGGGCATCATCGCGGCGAGAGCCATCGTCGTAGTAAGGGCGAGAGTAGCACCGGCCACCTCGATCGTAACGACGTGATCCGCGGTCATCGCCGTCATGTGGGTGAAGTACCTCAGGGTCTTCATGACGGCGATCCACACAGTCATCCCCACGACCGCCTTGATCTCCCGATCCAGGACGTGACTGGTAGGCCTCACGCGCCAATCCATGGTAGTATCGGTCGTCCCTGCCGCGGTCTTCTCCTCGGTCACGGTCCCGATCTCGATAGCGGGTCTCCTCGTCGTCGTAGGACAGCTCGTTGTTGTTGTTCCTGGGTGGAGATCGAGAATAGTCTCGTCGGCCCGTAGGGAAGTTAGCGGAAGCTCAAACCAGCCAGATGTTCTGCAGATGGTCATGTCCTCCGCAGGCTCAGCTTAGTTTCTTTACCCTGCCGCGTGCGATAGGCGTCGTTGCTTTGTTGGCGATCTCGCGAAGGGGATCTTCGTCGATCGTAAGGTCCCCTTTCTCTCGAGCGACAGTTGTCCTCGTACATGTTCGCGAATCGCGTGTGGGCGCAAAGCGAACTCAGGGTACGCGAAATGAATTGGGCTTCGTATCGGAAAGAGAGTGAAAAGTGAGGAAAAGAAAAAGACACCAGAATGGCAAGGCGCGGAGCCGACCACAAGAGGCAGCGACGTGACCGTGCCTTGTGTTTCAATCGATTACTGGGCGTGAACCAGGATTCGGACCTGGGTTTTTTGAGAAACACTGAAGTTGAAGAAGGAACGATGCACCTGGCGTTGTTATGCTTATCAGGGGAAGCTCAACCCTGGCGTGCCAGTGGGTGGTATGTTTCCCTGTCTGCCCTCGGAAGCGGATATGCTTAGTCAAGCGGGGTTGATAAGGCTGATAGGGATTAGTCTGTGCAAGTTTCCGCTGTTGTTACGTTTACTAGTGAGGTGCCTCTTGAGCTCCTCTGGTAATTATGTACGCATATTCCGACGAAGTCTGGACGTATCAAGATATAAGAACTTCCCAAGTACAATTGTAGCTCTCAGACCCTAATTGAACTATACGCAACAGATTAAGAACTGCAATTTCTGTGTATAGTTTCTGCTGCTCGCGTGTTGCCTGCCGTTGGGCCTGATCTAGCGCTGCTCTGGCATTTGACCCCGCTATCCCTCGATCGTCCAATATCGGGCCGTCTAAACGAACTCGCTTTCTGCAAGTCGTCAAGAAGCGAGCACAACCCGGCAAAGACTTGGCAAGGATTGAAATCAGTCAACAGCATCTCAATAGCCATGGCGACCGAAGATCAAGGCCCATGGGAGATCTCTGAGGGATCATGTTATGTCGCTCTCACCTACGACCTCCTGGGTGCCATAGCGATAATGAACCGTGTGCGCTCTCCACAAGCCGGCGCAATCGTCCTCTTCTCCGGCACGACACGGGACACTTTCGGCGACAAACCCGTCAAGGAACTCCAGTACAGCGCTTACACACCCCTCGCGCTTCGGACAATGATGTCCATCGCCAAATCCATCCTAGAAAAGCATGGTCTCAAAGGCGTGGCCATGATCCACCGCCTGGGGACCGTTCCTGTCGGGGAGGAGAGCATCCTGATTGCCGTGTCCTCGCCGCACCGGCAGGCAGCCTGGAGAGCTGGCGAAGAAGCGCTGGAGGAGTGCAAGGCCAAGGTCGAGGTCTGGAAGAGGGAGGAGTTTCACGGCGAAGAGGGCGTATGGAGGGCCAATCGGGATGGCATTCCGGGGCAGAAGGTCATTGAGGAGGTTGGGGCACCAAATTCGGCCCCTCCGGCGCCTGTTGAATCGAATCACTGAAGGTCGAACTCCGCCGCAGCGCCTGTCGTCCATACGAACCCAAAATGTCGACCAGGCAGAATCGTCGGCTTTGGGCTTGACATGACAGGAGAAGCTCGCTAAATATCGATTCGGCGGGCACATCTTCTCCTGGTTGCGGTTTGACATTATTGCCGAGAATCCACTCGAACAGCCGTTCGGCAGAGTTCATTGCCAACAGGGGAGTAGTATCTCAAGTCTGACCTCAAGGCCTTCGACGAGGGACTCGGTGCAAATTAACAGTCCAAACTTGGCGAGCGGAACGACCATCTTCACGTGAGTATAAGCAGACGAGATACGAAACCGAGGGCAACGTAAACAACACAGGAGATCGTGTCGATTCGCAACGCCAGTTGCGTATACTCGGGGCACCGGTATTGTGTCATTCTGGTCGCGCAACAAATCAACATGACCACGGCCAAAAGGTTGCCAGAGCACTGTCCCATCAATTGCTGATTTCATGACGACTGCATGGGTGCAGGTGCAAATGCTTTTTTCAGAAGGATACGGGATATCAGAAAACTATCACTCATTTGTCCAAGTCGAACATCAGTACGTACACCATTCAACTGGCTGTTATGTTATATACTAAGACCGATGGGAGCGGATGCGACAGTTTCAATAGCAATATAATTGCTACGACTTGTTGATCATGATTAAACGAAACAGAGAATTTGGTGCCAGCCACGTGCGAAATAACAACCAATATCGCTGTCTGCTTGACAAGAGAAGCCAAACAGTGACCACAATAATGGAACATGCTATGATCGAATAATCATTTTGACCGTAGCGACAGCCTGGCTGACTCCTGCCAGTAGCCAAGAACGATGATGTAGGACGAAAACTGAGTGGAGATACAAACCAGAGCTCACTCCCGCTGCGCCTGCATGTGCCTGACCAAATTCGCTTGATGCGACAACGTTGCAAATCATACAGATGGGATAGCGACCGATGTCATGCCCCACGACCATCCCACAGAGTCTTGAACCGTGAAGCGCGTCCCAATGACACCCTTGGATCCCCAACTTCCACAACCCTTCCTTCATCCATAACAACAACAACAACGTCATACCCGGCGATGGCCTCCAATCGTGAGCAACTTCGATAATAGTCGCTCCATCGAACTCCTCCATGATCGACGTCCTCAGCTCCTCATCAGTAGTGTTGTCGACGTTACTAGTCACATCCAGCAAAACCACATTCCGAGGATGCAGCATCGCCCTGGCCAGGCAAAACAGTTGGTTCTGTCCAGCGGACAGCCCGGCCGCCGTTGTTTCTACGTCCAAGCCACCACGGGCCTCCAGGGCATCCCAGACCCGCACCTTTCGTAGAGATGAGATGAGATCGGCATCGGGGTTCGACCCGCCGGATCGATGTTGTCGCGAACTGGGCCGGGGAGGAGAACGGGATCTTGTGGACGCGTGGTGAACGATGTGCGGATCTTGTTGCGGGGGATGATTGTAAGAGACTGCGAGTCGACGGAGAGGGTGCCACCCGGACGGAGGTCGAGAAGGCGGACAAGTGAGAGCAGAAGAGAAGACTTGCCGCTGCCCGAACGGCCGCAGCTGCCGACTTTTTGGCCGGATTGGATTGTGAGGGTGACGTCCTTGATGACGGTAACAGTCTCTTCGCTGCTGGGTTGATTAGCATTTACATCAAAGATGACGGAATGAGGTGGGCTCGAGACCTTTACGAAGCCGTCGCGTTCTCCATCTCGATCCTTCCGTTCTCTGGCCAAGAAGAAGGCGGAAGATGCTTCTCGCATTCGCGGTCCTGGCGAGGGGTAAACTCGATGAAGTATTTCAATCTAGTGAAGGCGCGCCTAGACTGGTCTCAAGCATAGTCCACATCTCGATAAAGTTGCCGAGAGTCTGGTCGAAGCTGGTGATGTTCACCATGGCGAGACCAATTGCGCCCTTCGTCGTAGTGCCGCTGAAGTACAGTGCAAAGGCAACGAGGACCAACGCCATGCCGACGACGAAGAGGTCAAGCACGAGATTCAGCCAGCGCTGAACGCAGAAAAAGAGGTAATACGGCCGCTGCGATGCGGCGAGCAAGGCCTGGCTCTCGCGGAGCATCGCGGAGCGCCACGAGAACGCCCGAAGGATCGTGAGCCCGGCGAGAACCTCGATGAAGTGAGTGAACAGAGACGACTTGGCCTCGAGATCGATGTGACGCAGCTGACGCGAGGTGCGGAGGTAGCACTTTTGCACAAGGTAGAGATCGACGAAAAACGGGGGCACGAGCGCGGCGGTGTAGGTTGGGCCGGATACGATGATGGCGGTCTCGGCGAGGACCAGGCGGGTGCTGTGGATGGTCGCGAAGGCGGAAATGGGGAGACGGTGGTTGATCAGGGTCATGTCTTGGCTGAACCTGTTGAGGGTTACGCCGCTGTCCGTCGTCGTGATGAAAATTAAGGGGGCGCTGGCCGGTGATTAGCCTTTCCGATTTCATGTGTGTCGAGGAAGAAAAGTCACGCCAGGACGGCGTCGAAGAGCATTTGATGTAGGTGTCTCACGGAACGCGGGATAACAATGAGCATCCAGAAGCTTGGGCTGTTAGATGAGGTTCGTATGAGTATCGAGGAAACATCTCACCCGACAGAGACGCCGTACAGGACGAGACAGAGGAGGCAAACCCCTGGAAAGTTATTAGCGGAGCGAAAACATACATTTGCGCAGCTAAGACTTACTCACGTGGAAGCTAGGTAAGGGCCACGAATAGAAAGATCATGAGGATGAAGGGGCCCAGCATACGCCAACCTATGGATCTGAAATAGATCTTGTACACTCCCGCGTCGCCAGTCTGTCGCGTAAGCTCGGCCTCCGTGACTTTTAGGTTCGTCGTCACAGGAGCTTCCGCTTTGGGTGGTCTCGCATCTCCAGCAAAGTCCTTGGTGTCTTCATCAAATTCAGCATCCGGTTCTCTACCCTTGACGTACTCAGCATGGTGGCCCCAGATCGAGCGCGGAACGGAATCAAACGTGATCTGGCCATGCATGATAGTACCGCTCTCAATCAAAGTGATGAAGTCAGCGGCAGTGAGGAAGTTGACTGAAAAAAAAAAAAAATCAGCAAAGTTGCCCCTTGTATGGGATGAACGAACCATGATTAGTTGCTAGAAGAACCGTCACGCCAGCCTGGCGGATCAGACCGCTCGGTCCAAGGAGGCGCTGGAAGATGGCTCTGGAAGTCGACTTATCTAGTCCGCTGGACACATCGTCAAGAAGCAGCTTCTTCCGAGAATAGACAGCGCACGCCAGAGCCTATGCATTTGCGAGCCATCGTTGACAACACGCTCCATCGCGCATGGCCTACCACTCTCTGCTTCTGATCGCTACTCAACGCTACGCCTCCAGTACCAGCAAGGGTGTCTTCAGCTTTGGGAAACTGACTGATATCTTGATCTAGCGTGCAAGCGCCAGCTACGGCAGAGAACCACGCAGCATCGTACGGGGCTTGACCGATGATGTTGTCTTTCACGGATATGTTGCGCAGCCACGGGGTCTGGTCGCAAAACGCGATGGAGGACGTGTACACAGTCACAGTGCCTGAGCCAATGCCAAGTTCACCAAAGACGGCTTGAAGCAGAGAAGACTTTCCGATTCCAACTTGGCCGACCACCATGAAAATGGTTCCTGTTTGCAGAGTGAGGTTGATGTTTCTAAGGATCTCGGTGTTGTCTTTTAGATGGAAGCTCGCGTTGTTGATGGACACAAGATGCTTGCTGGTCCCGATTGATGCCACTTTCTGTGTTGCATTCAAAGCTTGGAGTTCAAGGGCACAATTTTCCAAGCCGTCGGCTGATCTCGGGGTCAAGGGCACTGTATCTGATTCATGGGGGCCTTGTCGTGGAACCGTATAGTCGATGGACGCATTCTTAGACTTGGATAAGATCTGTCGCTGATCCTCAAGCTCATCCAGGAGGAGGAAGTCTTCGGTCCGAGTGAAGCAAACGAAAGCGCCCATAAGTTGTATGATGGATGCTATCGGCTTCATCAATGGGCCGGTTACTGGAACAATGATGGAAAGTGCCGTGAAAGCCTCAGCAGCGATACTTAGAACTTGCTCAGAACGGGTCCAGAACACGGCCGCAGCAATGTTGTCCACCGGAGTCATTTGCTCACGGATTCCAAATGCGATGAGCCAGTCACACAGACCTGTGAAGTCGTCAAGGACAAAAGTTCTACGAATGGCGCTCAGAAACGTAACAAGAACTCTGAATTTGACGGACAATCTGACTTCCGTTACTCGGAGCTTCTGCACAATGCTCGAAAAGTGATCCGTGAGTCCCATCATCTTGAGACCTTTGATCTGGCCCAACATCGAAGATGTTATCGACTCGCGCTTCTGGATGCCTTGATTCCATGCTACACGCGCTGGAGCCATGCGCGCAGACAGATTTGTCGTGTCACCAGTACAGACTAAGCTTTCATTGGTAGTACTTTAGATGTCGGAGAGAATCGGAAAACTCACTCAACCTGGGAACGAGAAGGAGGAAGCAGGGAGGCCCAACTTGACGGTAGGGCAGATATATTCCGACCGGTAGCTCGACTGCAGCTGCCCAAACATCGTAGATGAAGGTCATCCACATAGCGATATTCTCGATATCGACGCTCATGAGGGTGACTGGTGCAGAGTCGTTAAGGGCCGAGGCGTCTAGATCAAGTGTCTTGTTGAAGATGAGAGACACTAACCCGCCGCGGAAGAGTGTGACAAGCTGGAATGTCATGTGTCGACACCAGTATCGAGACACTTTTGTTTCTCAGATGAAGCCTCTCGGAAGGGGCGTTGGGGTTTTCTTGAACTCACGGCAAGTCCAACATAAATGCAAGCAGGACCCCCAACATGTCCGGCAGCAATGTTCCTCGAGTCGTCTGTCCAAAGGCTTCCGACGAAATTGACAGTACTGTTAACAAGAAATGGCTGCGCGAACGTCAAACCGGCGAAAAGAAGTCGGAGTAGAACGCCGGCGAAAGAGGTGGTTCTAAAAGCCCAAAAGGTGTCGATCACCAGGCTCCAGCCGCTATTCTTTTCGCCTACATGTTGTCAGTGGCACTTGTGCTCTACATGAAAAGCAAGACGTACTCTTGGCCCATGATCGATCCAGCCTGCCAAGTAAACGCGCTGAGTCAAACTTAGGATCGATGGCGCCGGCATGCGTACCTATCATAGTCATTTCTGATCTTATCAACGCCCGTCAATTACAAGATATAACCGTTGGTTGCGAGCACAATCATGCTACACCTCACCTGTCGACTATTTTGTTCTGACGTATCACCAAACGTCCTGAGCTTTCGCACGCGGTACACAGCAACTGGTCAGACATTCGTAGCACATCTGCGCAGCTCGAACCTTAGGCTCCTAGAATTACAATCCCTTGACAACAAGTCATTGAGGCTTTCCCACGACGCCCGTGACAGTCATCCCGCCTCCTCTCGCTGGAGTTTGCCCCAACTCAACTTCTTCCAAGGCTAATCTTGGTCCCTTGCCAAGCACCTTCTCACGATGCCATTGTCCAACAAACATTCCCTCCGGATCGGCCTTGTTTCTCACGGACCGCCACTGCTCAAGCTCCTTGCCGTAGAAATCCTCAATGGCCTCGCTTTCGACAAAGTTCTTCGCCCAGTGCGGCTTGCCGCCCAACTCCGTCATCAACCATTCGAACGCCTCGTAGTAGCGCTCTCGACACGGCGGATCCATCATGTACGGGCGGTACAAAGTCGCGTTGAGATACAACGTGGGTCCGTCGGGCAGGGTTGGATCGAGAAAAGGTCTCGCGTTGGACGTCAAGGATGTGTCGCTGACGCGAACTTCGACGGGCGCGTGGACGTAGAGACCATCCGCGGAATAGGGAATGTTATGCGGCACGTAGTCGGGATCTCCCGGTGTCAAATGGTTCAACCACGAAGAAAGACGGCGCAGCGCTTCCGGGCCCCTTTCAAGAGGAACCGCCCACTCGTTGACGTACTGCGAGTACAGGCAGTTCATGAGAAGGGCCGTGCGACTGGGCTGGACGGCGGAAATGGTCGACCCGTTGGAGAAGCCGTCCTGCATGCCGAAGACGAACCATTCGACCATCGGAAGTATACGGGGAATATACTGCGCAAGGTACAGCAAGTTGTGGTATACGTAGTAGCCCAGCGCGCCGTCGTAATTCCTCTTCGGAGGGTCGATGTGTTTCTCGTTCGTTTTGTCCGCCTTCCAAACCACGGCTCTCCGCGTGTACGGGAACCACCACACGCGGACGAACTCGCTCTGCGTCCACAGATCTTTTTTCCACGCATTGAACATCTTCAAGTCAGTATCGATAGTCTGCGTCCATCGGAGCGTAAACGAGCGGGCGGCGCGGAAAGTGATTTCGGTTACTATACCTAACGCTCCCAGAGAAAGCAAAGCGGCGCGGAAGAGCGTGGGGTTCTCGTCGCGAGAGCATGATTCGGTGGTGCCGTTGGCCAAGGTAATTTTGAGAGCGAGAACATCCTCGGACATGAGCCCATGAAAGAGACTGCTGCCGTGAGTGCCGGTCGAGATTGCGCCGGCGATGGACTGTTGGTTTATGCTGCCCAGGTTGGACATGGTCAATCCATGACGTTCCAACTCGTCGCAGAGGGTATACAGGCGGATACCGCTCTGAATCACGGCCAAGCCGCTCGAGTCGTCGACAGAGAGCACACGGTTGTACTTGTCAAGATTCACCAGCCAGCTTGAGGTACAGGTGATGTTGGAGGGCGAGTGGCCGCATCCGGTGGTGACGATACGGCGGCGGCATTTGCGCGCGAGATTGACGACCTTTTCAATCTCATCGAGAGACTCAGGCTGTATGTATAGCTCCGGGAGGGAATAGAAGGTCTTAGCCCAGGTGTGGTGTACGTGCTTTGGGCGGGCGCGGAAGGCAATGCCGTCGTCGGCGCTCTTCTCGAGTTCTGTGACGATCGTCGGGTCCATTACGCAGCCCAGGTAGTTGGGGATGAAGTGAGTGGTTGAGGTGTCTACTCCTGGTTGTCCTTACAAAAGAATGACTGGGATTCAAAGTCGGCTTTTGGAGGAGTTCAAGGTCCAGGGGTTTCGTCGTGAAGCGCTGAAGCCCGCAGGTCAGCTCGTCGACAACCAGCACAACTGGACAGGCATTGAGCGAGGAAGAGTGTGAAGGAAACATGATCGACAACGTATGAAACTGGAATGTCTATGAGATTTACTAGACCCACGCGGCTCGAGTAGCGCAGGCTGGGAAAAGATGGGATGGAACGTGATTAGAAGGGTCCTCGATCCGGTAGCGTATTAGACCGGATGACCTCATTTGATATCCGGATTCGCTGGGCGCAAAAGTCATCGAGTCACCGTTTGCGACATTCGCTCCAGGGCCCGGGCGCCCATCCCATAGGTACTTCGGCGGGCCGCGGGGCGAGCTCCGAAGAGCTGTGATCCTTGCCCGTAGTTTACCGACCCTCAATCAATGGAACACTCTTAGCGGTCCATCTCGGTATCGAATGCACGCAATCCCACCTGAGAAAGATCGCACTCATAATTTTGGGCGTTGTTGAGGTACGAAGAATTTTGTAAAAAGATTCAGTTGCAAAAAGCGCCCTATAGCCTATCAAATAACCCTATTCGCACTGGAACACACTGTTCCTCCCGGCTTGAGTCGACTCGACTCTGGGGGCTTGTCCTGGCCGACTTGTCTTGTATGATTCTACCCCCTTTCTTCTTACCCCCCAGAGTCGTAAACTTATTAAGTTTGTATTATTACATGGATTCTAAGCCACTGATGTTACCCTCTCATATACGAGTGCACCTACAACACGCACCAGGGTCTGTCTAGGAGGCCCTATTCACTGGTTGTGACCAAAGCATTGAAGTCTTCTTGATGACTGAGATGAGACTAAGAGCCAGAAATTGGAGGTCACCTCGCGAGTGGCCTGCAGACCACTTGACAACGCAATCAGTATCATGTAAACCACCCATGGAAGTACAAAGGCAATGTACCACGGCATACCGCAAAGCCTAGCTATTTCATGTCAATGGACTTTCTGATTCTATCACTGCAACCCTACCCTACCAGGCTGTCTCTCATCACCATCAACCAAATTGGTGATCGAATGCAAGCGAGCCCGAGAAACAACAGACCTCTAAGTGCCTTTGAAACCAAGGCAGAGTATATCTCATAAAATGCCACGAAACAGAAAAAAACATCGCCCTTTTTCAATCTCAGGGCAAAGGCGTGTATACGTAAGAACGAAAAAACGTTTGTAATCGCCACCTCACGCAGCAGACAGATGCCAAAGTTGTCGGCTTCGACCCAGGCGTGTTTAGCCTTGACGCTATCAGCGACTTCAGCAAGAAGATGCTATACGCGGTCCACGAGAGATTTCATAAGTCTTCCTCGTCTCCCATCGGATACACGGAGCTAAGCGAACCTATTAGAGCCGAAGTCGCCATGAGCTGCCTCGTCGTCATTGCGAGCCAGGCTCACTTTCTGGGCTGCCAGAGGAGATTTCTGAATCGCAACAGCATGGCGATAGGGTCCTTCTTGGGCTTCAATACACGAGTTCAATTGCGAAGCAAAGGAAAACCGAACTTGTGTTTTGGGGCAAGGTGACGTTGTCTCGTTTGGCCCGGAAGACATGGATGCTGATCCTCCAGATCGCCTGGTAAGGTAACTTCTCCGTATCACGCCGACCTCAGTGAGGAAGTTCAGATCAAATGAGGACTATAAGGCAGCATCAACCCAGCCTTACCGTCAAGCAATCGAGATATCTCAAACGTGGCAACCAACATTTCACAGGAGCCGAGGAGAGCATCATCATGCCCGTCCGTCGTGCCTTCAAAATGCGGCCCTCAATCCTCCTCGCAACCTTCCTCCCCCTGGTCGTCGCATCATATACGTGCCCGCCCCTCGGCCCCGTCCTCCCCAATGCCCCGACCCCACACTCCCACCCCGCCGTCCGCGCCGCCCTCGCCGACTTCGTCGCGGGCCTCGAAGCCGAGACGTCGACCTTCGACTCCTCCGCCGTCTCCGTCGGCGTCAAGTCCGCCCTCGAAGACGAGCCGCTGGTCAACTTCCACCACACGCCCCGGGTCCGAGACCCCCGCGGCGCCCAGGTCGTCGACGAGGACACCGTCTACCGGCTCGCGAGCGTAAGCAAGGTGTTCACCGTGCTTACGGCCCTCCAGAGGGACGATGTCGTGAGGTGGGACGACCCGATCACCAGGTACATTCCGGAGCTGCGAGGGACGGTGCCCGAGAGTGCCGGATGGGATGTCGTCAACTGGGAGGATGTCACTGTCGAGGGTGTCGCTGTGCACGTTGCCGGGATCGGAGCCGATAGTAAGTTACGTTGGGATGTTGACCGACGATGAACGTGGGCGTCGCTGACGAGCAGGCAGTGTTTACGGATCATGGGCAATATGAAGGGGATTGGCAGTCCCTCGGACTTCCTCACACACCGGACGAAGAGAAGAGTCCGGCGTGTGGCGGGTTCTTGGGTGAGCCGCCCTGCACGAGAGAGCGTGAGTGAGCTGCCAATAACTTCATACGAAAGACTCGACTAAGGTGCTGCAGAGTTCATGAACGTGTACAAGCACCAGCGACCGCCAATCTACCCAGCTTACCAATCTCCCGTCCACTCCAACATGGGCACCTCCCTTGTCGGGCTAGTCGTCGAAGCAGCAACCGGGAAGCCATTCGGCCAGGTCCTCCATGAAATCATCCTCGAGCCCCTGAACATGTCCTCGACACATTACCCCTCGGCCCCAGAAGATCTGAGCAAGCTCTTCATCCCGCAGAACGGCACAATTTTCAACTGGAGTCTAGGCGTCTTCGCTCCGTAAGCCTCTTCACTCCTGCTTCCTCTTCTCCGGTCCATCCATACTCACGTAACGCAGCGCCGGGGCGATGTATTCCTCCACCAAAGACATGCTCACATTCGGCGACGCAATCCTCCGCCACCGCCTCCTCACCGCCGCAAAGACCCGTCGCTGGCTCAAGCTCTCGACCTTCACGTCACCTTCACGTCCGGCCCCGACGCCTTCGTAGGAAAGCCCTTTGAGGGATTCCTCTCGAACAACCTGACCGCGGACGGGCGGGTCGTGGAGGTGTATACCAAAGGAGGCGACCTCTTCGAGTACAAGGCCGGCCTCGTCCTCGTGCCGGAATACAACTTCACGGTATCGATCCTTGGAGCCGGGCCGGAAGTCGCGGGCTCGTCGTTCGCCTATTACTTGCTCATGGTGAACGAGCTGCTGCCGCCTCTGATCAAGGCCCTCGACGAAGCCGCGCGCGACGACGCCAGGACGAATATTGTCGGCACCTTTGCGGACGACGAGACGGACTCGAGAATCTCGCTCAAGCTCGACGGCGGACCGGGGCTCGGTGTCGAGGACTGGGTGATGCGGGGCTTCGAGGTGATTCCGAACTGGGGCCGGTATGGGCACGATGGGCTCAACAACACGGAGATGCGGCCGAACCCGAACACCACCGCGAGGATGTACCCGACGGGGCTGCAAGCGGGGGAAAAGGCGGCGTGGAGGGCCGTGCTTGATGTGTATACGCCAGAACAGAGGGCTCTGATAGATGAGCTGGCGTTTTGGAGGAACGCGTCCTGTCTTACGTGGTTGACCATCGACCGGATCTCGTTCAACAACAAGGGGCTGGACCACTTCGAATTGACGTACGGGGATGACGGGAGGGTTGAGAGCGTTTTGGCCAAGGCCTTCCGAGTCGAGTTGAAGACGACTCAAGATGGCTTTGAGTCTGAGGGGGCCAATATGTCGCAAGAGCTGTAGACGGCAGTGAATGCCACCAGACGACAGCAATAATTTCGAATCGCTTGGTATCGACCGGTACGTCCAACGTGGGCATGGTCCCAATTGCTAATCCATCTCAAGGCCACCACGCACCAAGATTTGGTGAACTTCGTCCGCAGGAGCATGTTGACGTGGGTATGATTATCTTCCTCATAGACGAGAAGAATCTCGGACCTATATATCACACGATATCCCAACTAAACAACAATGGTACAAAGACACAGGTGTCCAGACCGTAGCCTCGGAGTGTCTACTGCCCTTTCGAACATGGAAAAGAAAAAGAGAAGAAAACCTTCTTGATCCTCACCCACCACCCGAAACGCCTTGCGGTTCGCGTATCCTTACCCTTATCAACACTCATGCTCGCGGCCGGAGACTACGAAAAAAAAAAACGTGTGAAAAGACGACCCCACTCCGGAATCAGACCGTACGAGAGATTCTAAGGGGACTCTGCCCCTAGGCAACATTCGTCCACATCATACGAAGACAGATCAAATCGGCCCCCTGGCCCCTTGCTTAATTCAACACCTCTCCCCGATACTTTCTTTTTACCTATTTCTCCATATGTCCATCATTGAGGAGCATTTCCAATACGATCTGAACGCCGTGTTGCTCAGGATGGCTCATCGAAATCTTCACAGTTCCCTTAGAATCTTCTCCTGCCGGGGTCTGGCCGCCGATCCAACTGTTTGAGTAATTCGATGCGTTGCCTCCCGTCGGGCCTCTCACGCCAAAGTCGAGGCATCTGACATCACGACCTGCGATGATTTGCCGGAGGCGGCCGTTCTCTGCGTTGCGAACTTCGACGTAGTCTCCGTTGAACAGGAGCAAGTACTGTCCGTACATGGTGGCGCTGGTGGCCTTCTTTTGCTTGCCGGAGTACTCCATGATGAGAGTGCGGCTCACGTCACCATACTTGTCGACATAGACGGCACAGTCCTCATACGCCAACAAGAACTCCTGATCGTTCAACTTGAACATTCCCAGGGGCCTCTGGTCACGTATTCTGCTGGCGATGTTGGCGATCGCGGGCTGCTTGAGATCAGGAATAGACATTGTTTGTTTCTTGTCGAGAGTAAGCAGCTCGAAACCCTTCGCGGTTGATACTGCAATGTAAGTCTGGAAAAGGTTGAGAGAGTAGCACTCTGTCGGAAGATAGAACTCGTCGTAATCACGGAACGCATCCGTGCTACCGCCCATGCCTCTACGGACGCCAAACATCCGAGACTTCTTTTCGGTTGACTTCTGGAAGACTGGCTCGAGCACCTTGAAGGTGTTGTGCATACCCTCCCTTCGCTTGAAAAAGACGAGCATGCGCTCCTTCATGCGCGCGGTAGCGAAGAAGGCCACATCCTTTGCCAATCTTTGGGGTGCCTTCCTCGGATTGTCGTGAGCAGGAGCCGGGAAGTTCGACACTGGCGCAAGCACATCCAGCGGATAAGCAATCAAAGACCGGTCGGCGATAATGAGGCCAACCGAAAACTCTTCAAGCACCGCTATCTGGGTTACTCTAGTTGTTTGTACGGACTAGCATATGTTAGCAATGGTATCTTGCAATCAGAAATTATAACCTACCCTCATCCAGCCACGAGGATTTGTCGCATCAGAAATGTACACGCCGTAGTCTGTTCCTATTGCAATAATAGACTTGCCAAACACATTGAATCCGCATGCGCAGTTGACTTGTGCCCTGCATACAGGGGCTGGTCCCCTGCCGGGTCCGTAAACCTCCTCTATCTCACGGACAGCGCGGTCGAGGGGAGTGCCTCTGATGGGAACACCAGGTTGCCGTCCAACAGCAGACGCCGCATCATAAACGAAGGCGCTGTCGGCAAGCACACGTAGGCGGAATGGCTCCGCATTCTGTGAGAACAACGCCTTGGCATGGCGCGTTTTCGCCTCGATGATCTTCTCGACCCACTCTGCCCTCGCTTGAGCTGACGTTGCGTAAAGGGTATATGTCTCGTGGCCGAGATGCTTGATCTTGAACGGGTAAAGGATTTTGCCCTCGGGATCAGTGGACATGACTGGCGTCAACCGTGTGGTTGATGTTGACCCGATTGAGGAGCTTGTGGCCACATGTTCGAGCCCAGGTCGTTCGGTGCCGTTGGTTGTAATCTTATTGAGTCTGGGGTCCGAGGCTCCGGCGCCTGCGTTCCTGGCCAACGGTGCGGTGATACCCTTCTGCTTCGAAATCGGGTCGTCGTTCATCGTGTCAAGGAAGAGTAGAGGCATCGGGATTGGCTCCTTGGATACATCGTACTTCTTCTCACCTCTGCCGTCCTTGGGACTGACGACTTTGGCAAGAATGAAGTAGTGATCAAAAAGCAAAGCATGGGTGTCAACCCACCTCACACCCTTGGAACCCATTCTTTGCAAATCGCCCTGCTTAATAAGCTCCCTACCAAGATGGTCGAGATTCAGGACCGAGTGAAAGCCGGGTCTGAGTACGAGCATGGAATTGAGCTCCATCATTTCCACCTTCTTTTGCATCTCAGCGACCTTGGTGTCACATTCCATAGTGACGCTGCGGATCTCTTGAATTGCCCTGGCCAAATTCGCCTTTTCTTCATCGTCTCGGACTGATTTCTTCTCGACGGTTTCGAGTAGTAGGGAGTATCGCTGGAGACGTGTGATGGGGGTTTTCAGGAAATGCTGCCAGCCCAGACGTTCAGAACGTTTATGCTTCTGGACCTGATCCAAGAAATTGCGGAAAAGTAGGTTACGGTCAGACTCTTTGCGAACCATGTACTCGGCATAAGGGAATTGGGACGCGTAGTCGATGTAGACATCCCTGGCCTTACGAATCCACTCGCGGAAGAGATCCGAGAAGCCATTAATCCAGGGACCTTGCTCTTGCTGGCGGTATTTCAGCTGCGCCAAAAGATTATCCTTGTTGACGATTTGCACAGCATCAGCCTTTCCAAACACAATCTGAAGGAACTTATCAATCTTATTGGGAGGAATGATGGGCGGCTGGCTGTTGCGAAGCTGGTCTCTGTAAAGGACCCGAAGAACTTCAAGTTGGTTGACAAACAACTCTTCGCTGTTGACGATTTCATGCAAAACGTGTTGACGTTCGATTTCCTTCTTCGGTTTCTCGGCCATGTCGGCGTCCTGGATTTTGTAGTGGACGTTCCAGTCGACGGATTTAACCTCCTCGAGCTGGAGTTCGTCCAAGTTCGCCTTCTTCAGCGTCCTCATGCAATGGTACGCGTAGCATCGACCCGATTGAGATTCATCCTCGTGCAGTTTCGACGCGTAGCAACCGGAACCGGTCATTTGAGGCAGGACGCCAGATATTTGCCCGCTGCCGAACTTGACCCACTCCTCCTCCGGGACCAAGACGCCTGCGTCCAGCATCAATTGGGACACTCGAGCACTCAGGAGCTCAGCATCGGCGACGTTGATAGTCGGAACCTTTACCGTAAAAAGCTTGAGTAACGCTTCCTCCACAGTCTTCTGCTTCAAGTCGGGCTCGCCATCTGCCATCTCTCGGATCCAAGCCGCAACTGTACTCAGTGCCCAAGGCTCTGTGCACCTCCTAAGGTCGCCGGATGTGAGTTTAGAGGGGACGAATTTTCGCTTTCGGCCAGTTGGCAGGGTCAAATCGTACGCTATAGATGAGGCCGTGTCGAGATCAGAGCCGTACGGAGAACCCTGCTGTGCAGCAGCGAGGTGTTGCTGCTGTTGCAAGTGCTTGGCCATCTTTCTTCGCTCCTCGGCAGCATCTGTCCGTGATCGCATGGGCGTCTGCACTGGGACTTGAGTGGTGTGGTTATGGCTCAACGAGATGGATCGCTCGGGGAATGGGGAGTTGGCCGAGTTGAGAGTTGTCGTGCTTTGATAGAACTCAGAATGATCGGCGTACAAAGTCCGAGAGTCGTTGCTGAGAGAGTGCGAATGGTAACTACGGGACGGTTGAGCAGAGAGCAGGGAACTGGTGTCGCTACCTGGGCCAGGCAAGGCCGGAAGAGGCCTACTTGTGAGTCCCGGATGGTAGAATATGTCGGGATAGTCCTCCTTGTAAGGCGACTCGCTGCCGCTCTGCCTCGAATTGAGGGAAACCTGTTCCGCATCGCCTTCATCAAAGCTCAGGCGGTGGGTGGCAGGAGCTTGCAGACCCCCAGTGCCGCCGTAGTCAATCTGAGCGTTTCGGAATTCGGGAACCTGAGAGTAGTCGTTCGGGTTGGGAAGCGGCCTTGACCCGACCTGCACTGGCATGTCGCTGCCATAAGCCAAGTTCCCGGCGTAACCCCCAGCGAGAGCTCCCAAATCCATGCCGCCGTAATCCGTACCATCGCTTTGCTCTTCCGGCATGGTCTGAAGAGCATTACTGTTTGCTGACGCATCGTAAATTGCCGCCATGTTGCTGAACCGTCGGTCTTCCAGATCAGCCTGTTGCATGGCTAGGAGCCCCGCAGTGCCTTCTGGGTCATCGTCGTCATCCTCGTAATCAACCGCGAGGGTGGGGTTCGTTCTGTTCGGAGCGGTCGAGGATGGGTTCATGGTCGCGAGATCAGAATTGTATCGACGCAAGCCTTGCAATTCATCGTCAGAAAATTGACCACCGCCGTTGATGGGCATTGGACGATGTCGCCCGCCAAGTTCCGCTTCGATGTCGTTCATGAGTTGAGCTTGATCGGGTTCGGTAGTGGGGGTTTCGGCGCTCGGGTCCCAAGTAGACTCCTCCGGTGGTCGACTGGGGAGGGGGGCGTTGGTCGGATGTCGTTGCAAGCCGGCAGACTGTTGCTGAACTTGCGGCGAAGCAATCGGTGAGGCCGCTGAGTCTGTCCGTGTGGGTCTATTGTAGTAGGAGGTGGGATCGACAGAGTAATTTGGCCCAACAGGCATTTGTGACTGGATCGGATACGGAGTCGATGATGTATCTGATGCTGCATACGTTGAGCCGGTGCCATTCGTGCCGTACGCACCGTGGTTGTCACCATAAGGTTGGGAATATGACGGCTCGTAGGCTGGCGCTGGCGAGGATCCGGCCGGCTGCATCAGTTGGAAGGAGGATGAATATGAAGCCGGAGGCGACCGGCCGAATCCCGGCGACGGCTGGGGCGAGGTCGGGGAACCGTAGCTCTGACTGTAATTGTTGTAGCCAGAGTATGTCGGTTGCCGCTGAGAGGCCGAGGTGCCCGCGTAGGCGGCCGGGTTGTAAGCAGGCGGGGTGTAGCTAGGCGCTACAGGAGGAGTGTATGAAGTTGGCGAAGTGGTCGATCCGAATCGATGCGACGGATGGGGAAGGTAGGGAGAATTTGTTGAGGTCGTCGACGGCGTTCGCGCAAAGGCTTGGGGGTTGTAGGTCGAGTGAGACGAAGTAGGAGGCGACGAGGCTTGGTACTGGTGTTGGTAGCCGGAGAGGGCATTGTTTGTCGAACCGTAGCTGTGACGACTTCCGGAATGGATCGATCCAGTCGGGCTCGTCAGGAATAGCTCGTCTTCGCCCCTCGAAGATGTGTGCTGATGGCCATGGGCTTGGGCTCGGTTCTGGTCAACCATGGCGGCGTCGTCACCATTGTTGAAACTCGGGCGTCGGCCGAGGTAAGAAGAATGATCTTGCGCCTGGTCGGCGGTGGGGTACTGTACCGGGGGTATATGGCCATACCGGCGCTGGCCGTCGCGGAAAGACATGGTGGTCGCGGGCGGTGATGGCAACGATGTCGAGAAGATTCCGTAAAGTCAGCCGCTGCCGCAGGCTACTGTGTCGACATAAGCAAGCCGCAGGTGAGGGCTAATTGCATCTGATCGAAGCAAGCTCGAGAGTTTGACAGAGTCGACAGCACGGTGTACTGCTCTTGCTCTACTCAAGGGCTCGGCTCCGGATGCGCCCACGTCTGGCTCGCCGGAAAACCAGTGATGATATTTTATGAGGCGTAAGGATGAGGTTGGCCGCTCGTTGATCCGGATGATCGCGGGGTGAGCCTTGTGGTATTGGTGGTGCGGCGCAGACGGGCCTAGTAGGACTGACGTATTTGGGTAGGCCTGTAGGTAGTGATGTCCTCCGGCAGGTCTGGGGAAGGATCGTAGTCCGGGCCTGAGGTAACGGAGGCAGCCGTCGCGGGGCAAAGATGACTCCACGACGGGAAAGGCAATCGGAATGACAGAGCAGTGCAATCCGCGTGGAATGCTTCGTATCCAAGATGGTTGTGTGCTGTAAGAAGCGTCGGGGCGGCGGTTGTTGGGCGGACGGCGACAGCAGCGGTGGAGGCACAGTGCGGTACCGTGTACGTCTGTCTGCCTAAGCTGGCGGCGAGAGCGACGAGCAAGCCACAATATCGGGGCTGGATAGTCGTCACTGAGCGGGAAGTCGCAAGATCAACGTCTTCGGGCTTCACTTGAGAATGGCGGTGCAACGCAATGCAGGGCAGACGACGATGTCGAGAAGGTCCGCAGTATGTGAGTCCCGTTTCAAGGATGGTGCAGGGCACTTTGAGGCCTCTGCTTTTGTAAAAGCGACAGTGATAAAAAGGTTGAGGTGAGTCGAGTCGCACACGGCCTTGTTCGTCGTGTATTGTGTTGTTTCGCCTTCGGCCTCCCTCGGTATGCCTGACCCCGATGGGAATTTGGGGGCGGTAGTCGACCGACGGACAGGATAGCGCTTTTCTCTTCTCTCCGTCTCGTCTCGGTCAGACGAAAATGAGATTGTTTGGTCGACGGTCACTTGGGTCTGCGGTGGAAGGTGAGAAGGCAAGACAACACCACCAACACACAAACACGGGTGCCCTTTCTTTGCAACGAAACGATTGTCGCTAATGAATGGTTTAGGTAAGGTACCTACACGCAAAGTTGTGTGCGCGTGCGGTGGGTTGAGGGTGGTCTTGGTCTTGGTACTTGGGCCTTGGGGTAAGGTCGCAGGCCGGCCGTCATTGGGGTCCTGTGGAGTGGGTGAGAATTACGCTGTGACCAAAATATGAGGCACCAACAGGAACAGACTGCCCACGTTACCACCTGCCGGCCAGGTACAGCAAGAATTATCTGTTTAGAAATTGGCGAAGAGCCTGGCAAGTCTTGGCTTGGCCGCACCAAGTCGAATCTGGGACGAACGGCACGGGGATGGGGACGATGGAGAGTGAGTTGGGACTTCCTGCTGGAGAAGGGACCCGTGAGGTAAAGCAGGTAGGTGCTACCTTACCTTACCTTACTAGGCTGGCTGAGATGCTGGAATGAGACCCTACCTGATGTATCTGTATTGCCAAATTTGGGTGGGACGGTACCTCGACGTGTGGATGCTGGCTGGTTTGAGCTGACTTCCATCCTGGATTATCATGTCCAATTAAGGTGCGTGTACGTATCAGCACCTGCGCTCAGTGCTCTGTGACTGGAAGTGCCTTTCAGTCCCATGATGAATGGAACATAAGTCCATGCTACTCCGTTCAGGTACACTCACTCGTGTACAGATAGATCACTGTGCTGAAGCATGGGTGTAAGAATAGGTATATAAGTAGCGAAAGGGGCGATAAAACAGCCTGAATAATAGATATTAATAGGCTGAGTGATATTATAATAAAAGCTAATAAATTTAAGCATAAAGAGGTATTTTTCCTGGAATTAATTAATAGAGAAATCGTTAAATATTAATAATATTGTTAATATTATCTCTAAGTTATAAATCCTACCCTCGTGAAGTAAGGGGTAAGGTATTCTAAAACGTAACTATAAAGTAGTAGCTTATTAAGTAGAAATCGCGCTTAGATCACTATGTAGTCCGTGCGTAATTTCTATAAATTTATAGCTATAAAGCTAAGGATTATAAATATAAATATATATACGGCCTCTAGCCACTACATAGTGATTTTACCTACTTAAGTGCAATAGACCTTCTAACTCCGCGCCTCCTGATAATACATAGCCTTCGGTCACGTAATCATAACCTAATAACCTCCTAAGTTACTAACCACCTTTCCTAACTATAGCCGCACTTATATATACCCCACTAGATAGCCTCACGATTTTGAACTTTATATTAATAATAACGTAGTTTTTAATTATTTAAACTATAAAACTATCGACTTTTCCTCTCGCGTACTACCCGCGCTGCTATTAAATACCGCCTCTATTACTACTTCGTCCGCTAGTCCTCTTATTTAATCGGGTTAGCTAACGCCTTCGTAGCTATGCCGTCGTTAGCAACGCTCTCTCTATTAGTTAGCGCAAGCCGGACTTACTAACCCCTAATAAGCCTAGGCCGCCTAGGCTGCCTCTACCTTAGTAATATAGAGGACCTACTTAAAGAAGAGCTACTCTATAGGGTATATAATAACCTATTAAACTTCTACTACTAAGTTTACTTATTTAGCTCTAATATTATTATACCTTATAGGGTTCCCTATAGGGTTATTAAAGTAAGCCTTCTTAAGGGCTATATTAATAATATACTCTCTATATATAATAGAGTAGTTAATAAAGGAGTAGGTTTTATTAATTATATTAAGGTTAAACTCTCTAATAACCCCCTCTATATTATTTATATTAAAGAGTATACCTTACTTAGGCTTAATATATTTATATATAAGGTCTAGTACTAATATAATTAAGGGATAAGAATAAGGAAGAGGGAGAGGTATAAGGCCCTGCTTATAATAGTAAAGCTTCTTATACTTCTAGCTATAAGAACCTCTTAGGAAAGACCTCTTTAGTTAAGGAGTTACCTCTTATATAATAGTATTTATAGTACCTTACTAAAAGGTCGACCTTTTAGGTTAAGGAGTTATCTTATATAGTAGCTTTACTATAAGAGCCTTAGTAGCTTATTTAGCTCTAATATAATTAGCCCTAGTATAGCGCGCGTCCGACTTTATATAGTAATATTTAGAGGGTTTACTTATAAGTAGTAGGAATATATAGGGTTCTTATATTATTTTCCTTAACTAATAGA
>JAVHLU010000842.1:0-44993 GCA_036785755.1 Colletotrichum ledebouriae | reverse complement strand
GGCTCTTATTAATACCCCTAGAGGGGATACTTACTATTATATTATAGCTAAGTAAGCGGACTTAGTAATAAAAGCTAGGCGGGTTATTATATACCCTATAGAGTAGCCCTTCTTTAAGCAGGTCCTCTATACTATTAAGGTAGAGGCAGCCTAGGCCCCTTAGGGGTTAGTAAGTATAGCTTATGCTAAATAGAGAGAGCGTTACTAATAACGGCATAGCTAGCGGACGAAGCGGTAATAGAGGCAGTATTAGCAGCGTAGGTAGTGCGCGAGAGGAAAAGTTAATAGTTTTATAGTCTATTGAATAATTAAAAACCACGTTGTTATTAATATGAAGTTAAAGATCGTGAGGCTATCTAGTGGGGTATATATAAGTATAGCTATAGTTAGGAAAGGATTATATAACCGAAGGCTATGTATTGTTAGGAGGCGCGGAGTTAGAAGGTCTGTTGTACTTGAGCAGGTAAAATCACTATACAGTGGCTAGAGGCCTTATAAGGGATCTTAATATTAAGTAAGTAGTAATAAATATAGTTAAAGGTAATATACTTAGTATCTTTATATTTAGAGTGTTATCTATTTATAGTAAAGTAATACCTAGGTATATATAATATAGGTTACTCTAATAGCGCTAAGCGTGTAATAATATAGAGTATTAGTAAGATTTCTTAACGTCTTAACGAGGATAATAGTAATAAAGGGAGATATATAAGAGTAATAATAATATAATAACGGGGTTAAAGGCGTTAACGCTCTTTAGTAAAATATATATATAGAGGAAAAATACGCTTAATACTAAGTAGGCAAAGGTAGTAGTAATAACTAGTAGGGTTACCTAGTAACATAAATTTATTTTATATATATATACTTAAGCGCTAATTTTTCTTATTAGTTAAGTAAGAGTAGGGGTTAACCTTCTAGCGAGGAGGGCGGTTATATTTATAAAGGTTCTTATAGTACTAAGGGTAAAAGGAGTTTGAGAGGGAAGGTATAATAAGTATAGTTATCTTTACTAACGGAATAGATATAAATATCGCTATTATTAGGATAAGGTTCTTAGATACGCTAAGCGTACTAAACGTCTTTATTTTATAATAAAGCCTTAGTTTCTTATTAGACTTCCTAAAATACCTTTATAGTATTTAAGCTATAAAATAGAGAACTTCCTACTTCTTAATATAGTACTTACTATAACTAATAAGTTCTCTAAAGTAACTCTCCTTATCCTAGGTTACTTAATATATACTACTAAGATCTAGGGACGCCTCCTTCTATATAACCTCTAGCGTAGTAACTAAGGGATACTAAAAGCTATTATATCTAATTATAACTAAAAGTTCCTTTTAAAGTTTTAAACCGCACTATAAGCGGAATTATATACTTAATTAAGATTCTTAACTATATATTATCTATAAACCGACGGTATTTTAGAACGTAAAAATTAAACTATCGAACTAGCTATTTGTTACTTTCTTAACCTTATTAATAATAACTAGGTAATATTACTACTAAGCCTTTAATATAACCTTAATAACGCCTACTTATAAGTTATTAGTTATTTATTAAACTAAATCCTATATAGTAAAAACACTAATAATGCGTTAAATATCTTAGGTAATACTAACCCTAAAATAAACCGTGAAATCTTCTAGGAGGAAGCAAAAATTTCAATCGTAATAGCCTAACTATATATAAAGCAATAGTATAATAAAAAACATTATTTTATTACTTTTAAGCTAGGCGACTAGGTATATCTTAAGATAGGATTAGGATATTATCTACTAGGACGACTAAACCTAAAGTATAGCTACTAGTATATCCTATTTAAGGTCCTTAAATATATTAGCAAGTTAGTATACTACCTTAATATTCTACCTAATATAAATATTTACCTAGTTATATTAATTATCTAACTTATAATAGTACTAGCCCCTAGTAGTAACCTATTTAACTATTAAGATAACTACTAAGGCCTAGTTAATATTAAGGAAGATAATAATATTTATTAGCTTAAAGTATATAAGTATTTTAAGATTAAAAGTATTCTTAAAACGCAAACCCTTATATAAGGAAAGGTATAATATCTAGTTAAATAGAAAGGTTACCTACTAATATATACTATTTAGATAGATAAAGATATTATTAACGCGGACGAACTTATTACTATATTTAAAAATAAGGAATAAGAGATAGAATAGCTCTATAAATAAGTATAAGCTTAAAGACCTATCTAATAGGGTATTAAACTAGTATTAGAGCCTAGTAAAAGACTAGTAAGGCACTTAAGAGGAAAGCCCCGTAAGAACCTAGGGGAATAGTATAACGTATATTATAAATAAGGAATACGCTACTTAAAGCGCCTTAAATAGATAAGTAGATTATAAAGAGTATTATAACTAAGGCCTTATTATAAAATAAAGACGTTTAGCGCGCTTAGCACGTCTAAGAACTTCACCCTAATAATAGCAATATTTATATCTATTCTACTAGTAAAGATAACTATACTTATTATACCTTCCCTCTTAAACTCCTTTTACCCTTAGCACTATAAGACCCTTTATAAATATAACCGCCCTCCTCGCTAGAAGGTCGACCCCTACTCTCACTTAACTAATAAGAAAAATCAGCGCTTAAGTATATATATATAAAATAAATTTATATTACTAGGTAACCCTACTAGTTATTACTACTGCCTTTACCTACTTAGGATTAAGTATATTTTTCCTCTATATATATATTTCGCTAAAGAGCGTTAACGCGTTTAACCCTATTACTATATTATTATTACTTTTATATATCTCCCTTTATTACTATTATCCTTATTAAGACGTTAAGAAATCTTACTAACGCTCTACGTTATTACGCGCTTAGTACTACTAGAGTAACCTATATTATATATACCTAGGTATTACTTTATTATAAATAGATAACGCTCTAAATATAAAGATACTAAGTATATTACTCTTAACTATATTTATTACTACTTACTTAATATTAAGATCCCTCGTAATAAGCCTAGATATTATATTTATAACTAAGAAATCTTTAAGCGCGCCCTTAACTAAGAGACCTAATATTATAGAACTAGTTATAATATTTCTAATACCCTATTCGTTATCTACCCGGGTACTAATACTTACTTAGTTACCTAACTACTATTTATAAACTAAATTAAGTTCTACTACTAATTCCCTAATACTATCTTAAATATTAAGTAGCTATCCCTCTATAATATTATATAGAACTCCCTTAAATATAATCTATATTATACTACTAATATTACTAGTACGCCTATTTCTATTAATTCTAGAGAGGCCTTAAGTAGAGATAATAAACTTATTACTACTAAACGTAACTAAGCTAATAAAACTATTAATACTAATTAGCCTAAACTATCCCTTAATACTAGCTAACCTAACTAAGTTACTAATACTACTAAATATATTAAACCTTAACTATTAATTAATATTATTATAACTAGTATTAGATTAACTCCTATTGCTTAGAATAAGACTAATAAGATAGCTACTCCTAAGAAGCAAGCTACTAGTATTAATACCCCTAATATAATAGATACTATTAAGGCTATTAAGGGAATATAAGCCTATAGTAAATATATAAGCTATATTACTATACTATATAATAAATATAAGGAGACCTAGATTACCCTAACTATAGCGCTCTCTAAGGGTTATATTACTAATACTAGCGCTATTACCCTTAACCTAGGCTAATTTATTAAGTTAGCTACTAACGAGTTTAAGTTTATTATAGTAACTATTCCCTAGGGACTAATATAAGAGAGCCCGGGCTTCCTTAGCCTAGAATAATACCTTACTACTAGGTCTTCTACTAAGTATATAGCGTTAGCTACTAGCCTAGAGGATCGCTCTAATATTACTCCTTCCTCTAATATTAGCCCCTTTAATACTATTAACGCGCCTAGCTCTGCTAAGACGCCTAATACTACTATTAGTATTAAGAAGATCGTTATTATAAACTAGTAATCCTATACTTATATCGCTAGCTTCTATTACCTTACCTATTCCTATATAAAGTTCCTAACTACTTAAGAGGTAATTAATATATACCTTTAGTGCCTCTATTTCTTTAATATTACTAACCTTATTACTACCTATTACGCTAAACGCCTTACCCTATATATACTTATCTAGAATAGCTTAATTATCCTTAGTCTATATATATATATATCTATACCCTTAACTCGTTTATAACTAAATAAACTATAAGTAACTTAGAGTTTAGCGCTATATCGCTATTCTTTATTATTAAGTAGATATTATAATATAAGTTTTATAATATATATACTAAGGATAACGCTTATATTAGTTAGGCTATAGTTAATAGTAATAACTTAAGCGCTATCTATACTCTCTTAGACCTTAGCGACCCTAAGGCTATAGATATAGCTAACTTTTAGTATAAATATACTATTAACCTTTAAGGCCTTCGCGCTAATATTACCTCCCTCGCTACCTTAATTACTATAATTAAAAATAATAGCGTTACTAAGGCGTACCCTAAGGTTAGTAATAAATCCTATTACCTATTCCTAGAGTAATATAAGGATAATATCTAACTAGCTACTACTTATAGTATTAGTATTAACTAACTCCTAGTTATAACTAAAGAGATTATTAATAATAAGGATAAGGACTACCCTAACCTCTTAAAGATAACTAATACTACGCTTAAGACTCCCTTAGCCTAAGGCTAGATATAATAGAATATATAGAATAAAAAAGAAGTAAGGTTATATATAGTTACTTATATATAATAGTATAGCTCTACTTACTAGTATATTACTATAATAAGAAGTATAAATCAAATTTTATACTATATATTATAGTTAACGCCTTTTTCTTCTTATATAGGTAATTAATACTAAACGCGCTTAGCGTAGCTATCCCGCTTAAGGGCGTCTAATACGTTTAACGCGTTAAATATACCTAAACGCGTTAACCCTTATAAAAAGGCTTATCGCCTTTAAGGAAAAAACCTTCGAAATTTATAGCATTTTTACCTATAATTTTCGCCCACTTCGTAGACCGTATCAAAATCGAACTTCTTTATAACCCGCTTAATATATTAGTTATAAGAAAGGTATTTCTTTTATATAGCTTAGTTATAAATAACTCTAATTCTAAGATAGTATTTAACTAGGCCTTATTCCTTTAACTTATATACTTCCTTTAGGCTAGCGATTACCCTTTATACTACTTCTTCGTAGTTCTTATAAAATAGGATAAGGAAGGTATTTATATAGAAGATAACGAGGACCCTCTTCTTAGTTAACTAGAAGAGATATAGGTTTTTACTTATAGGTATAAGGCCTAAATACTAAAGGGTTAAGGAGAACTCCTTATATTAGAGTAGTAATATGTCCCTTAGCCTATAGAGCGCGTAGCATAGTTTAATATACTTTCTAGGCTGCTTAAAGCTATCTAGTAACTTATAAATAATTAGGTCTTTATTTAAATCCCGAGAGGCGTTTAGGAACGTATTAATAATATTAAATTATTTAACTTTAAGGTTAAATTATATAGTAATTACTATTACTACCCTAAAGGTATAAGTAGCGAGGGTTACTATATAAGTCTATTCGAGGGGCGACTTCTCTTACTAATCGCCTTAAATATAGATCCTTACTTTATACTAGTTAAGGATATTATCCTTATTAAATTTATAAGTAAATACCTACTTTAAAGGGATTAGTCTCTTTATTATTATCTCTCGATTAATAATATACTATATATCTATTTATTATAATTTACCTATCTTAACCTTAGCTACTTCTTTAAAGCGAGTTTAGAGCGCTTATAAGAGGTTTAAAAGTTCCTTTTATAAGCAAGGTAGCTTAGTAAGGTTATTAGTAATAAGACGTTCGCAGATTTTTATAGTTATATAAATAGGTTTCGCGCTATAGATAGTAGTATAAATATAGCTATAGAGCGTATAATACTCTATATTAGCTTCTAAAAAAGCTTTCTACTAATTAGGTATAAAAGTCTTAAAGAAGCTAAATACCCGCTCCTACTCTATATAGTATTAGAGTAAAAACTAGTAACTAGAGCGGGATTCGCTTTCTATTATTCCTAGTTATAAGTTACTAGGTAGTAGATTATATAGTTATTAGCTTTAATAAGTTTAGCTATAGCCTTCCTAGTTATATACCTAGTTAGACCTCTATTTAGTATTAGCCCTCTCCTCTCTATCCTAGTATAGCTATATTAATAGATTTAAGGGCCTCCTATCTAAAGGTTTATTCTTATTACTCTTACCTACTTTAGAAATATATTATAAAGTAGGGAGTAGTTTAATTATAATATAGTTCTTAATTTATTCCCCTTTAGAATTAACTTCTCTAATAGCTTTATATATATAATTCGTTTCTAATATATATACTATACTTACTACTCTATTTATTAAAGCTAGGCTTTTATCTAGCTCTAGCGTAGGATTAGGGGATAATAGCTACCCCCCCTTCTAACTTACTTATCCCTTTAGAAGTTTTAAGATTCTTCTATTTAGAGACTTAGTTATAGGAATAAGGGTTAGTATAGGTAACTATTTAGTTATAAGTAATATAGCTTTATTCTTATCTATAACGCCTAGGATCTAAAGTTTAAAGTCGACTTATATTATAAGCTCTTCAATCTCTTCTACTATCTTATAGATAACGTCTTCTAGGATAGCCTCTTTTACCTCGTCCTTTATATAGAAAGTCTATTTATTAAATATTATACTCTATATAATAATAACTATTTATAACGCGGGGATCTAGACCTTATATAGGTTATAGGCGTTTAGAATATATCCTACTAGGTATTTAATATGTCCCCGTAGTACTACCTTAAAGTCTCTCTTATTAATTCCTCTCTCTTATTCCCTCTTAAGGGGGTATATATAGTAACTATAAGTATATATATATCCCTAGTAAGGGCGAAGGTTATAGGTAAGAGTCGCTCTATTATTAGGTTACTACTAGCGAAAGTACTAGTAGAACTACTCCTCTTCGATTTATAATAGCGAACGCTAGTTATAGCGCTTAAGTAGGCTTATATTATAAAGCGTTATTACTACTAGTACTATCTTAGCTTATAGTTTTATAAGTAAGCTAGCTATAGCGAGTATCTTAATCGTTTAAGTTATAACTTCCTAACTAGCCTATTCCCCTCTGCTATTTAGTTCCTTTATATATAGAGGGGTTATTTTAACCTCTATTCCTTCTATATAGGTCTAATCCTTATATCCTATATAGCCTATAAGTAAAATTACTAACCTCTTAATATCCTATCTAATTTTATAAATAGAAAGTCCCTTCTATTAAGATACCTATTACTTAAAGGTATATAGAGCGAGTATAACGCTACTATAGGTCTTATTAATATATAGAAATATAAAGAGCTAACTAGTATATTTATCCTTAATAATAAGGAGCTACTAGTTCTAGTTAAAGCCTTTAGGGTAGTTAAAAAGATCCTATATAATTCTATAGTAAGGGTATATTACTTTATTTTCTAACGTTCGTCTTAAAATTACCTATTTAGTATATATAACTACGTAGTATTAGTATTATAGGCGCGTTAGGCCTTTAATCCTTACCTCCTAAGTAGTATATACTAGCTACTCTAGAGCCTTAGGGCTAAGGTACCTGCTTTAGAGGTGCTAAAGTATCGCGTTATCGCTCTAGTCTAGTAATAGTATAAAAGAGGTATACTTATATATTATAAGCACGTAGTTTATATTATTAATAATAGTATTAATACTTCAGGGGATCTACTTAGGAATAGAGTATAAGGAATAAGGCTTATATTTAAGGAAGGTAAGGTTCGCCTTCCTAATAAGTTTCTTAATTATAACGCTATTCTTATAGGTTTTAAAGCGAAGTATATAGTTATACCCCGAATACTAGATACCTATTATCTAAAATAATACTTTAGAGATAATATTAATATAAAGGTTCTCTATATATCCTATATTATAGAGCATAAGGTCCTCTATATTTATACCTTTTAAGCTATTAAGAGCGTTTTTAATAATCTATATACCTTTTATAATAATTAGATATAAAGCTATTTTAGAATTAACCTATTCTCTTTTATAGTACCTAATTAAAGAGGGGATAAGTAGGGACTTATTATTTATAAGGTATATCTCTCTATAGTTATCTAGGACTATAGACTTATATAATATATAAGGTCCTAAGTAGAGGGTTATAAAAATACTTAGGTACTCTTTATCTAAGTTAACTATATTATCCCTAACCTCGTTCGAGAGGGCTATATAGAAAGTAACTACTACTATATTAATAGGGTAGCTCGGGGCTATATTAGATTTCTTAGATAAACCCTTATTACCCCCCTTATTATTTTAGTAGTTTTTACCCTTATAAGATATAGTATATTGAGCTCGGAATTACGCTGCAGCCCCTTCGCAAAAAGACTATAACAAATTCACCTAGTTCGTAGGTATAATTTAGGAAATACTATATAGGTATTTTAACCTATACCCTCTACTAGTTAAGGAAAATAATATAGGAACCCTATATGTTCTTACTACTTATAAGCAAACCCTCTAAATATTACTATATAAAGTCGGACGCGCGCTATACTAGGGCTAATTATATTAGAGCTAAATAGGCTACTAAGGCTCTCGTGGCCTAGAAATACCCTCGCTAAACCTTCTAGTAAGGTAAAAGCTACTATATAAGATAACTCCTTAACCTAAAAGGTCGACCTTCTAGTAAGGTACTAAAGGTAAATACTACTATACGAGAGGTAACTCCTTAACTAGAGAGGTCTTTCCTAAGAGGTTCTTATAGCTAGAAGTATAAGAAGCTCTGCTACTACGAGTAGGGCCTTATACCTCTCCTATATCCTTATCCTTATCTAACCCACGATAAATCCTTAACTATATTAGCACTAGACCCTATATATAAATACGCTAAGCCTAAGCGAGGTATACCTTTTAATATAAATAATATAGAGGGGATTACTAGAGAGTTTAGCCTCGATATAATTAATAAAACCCGCTCCTTTATTAACTACTCTGCTATATATAGAGAGTATATTATTAGTATAGCCCTTAAGAGGGCCTACCTTAATACCCCTATAGGGGACTCTATAAGGTATAATAGTATTAAAGCTAAGTAAGTAAACTTAGTAATAGAAGTTTAGTAGGTCGTTATATACCCTATAGAGTAGCCCTTCTTTAAGCAGGTCCTCTATATTACTAAGGCAGAGGCGGCCTAGGTAGCCTAGGTGAATATTAGTAAGTATAGCTTGCGCTAAATAGAGAGAGCGTTGCTAATAACAGCATAGCTGCGAAGGCGTTAGCTAACCCGATTAAATAAGAGGACTAGCGGATAAAGTAGTAATAGAGGCGGTATTTAATAGCAGCGCGGGTAGTACGCAAGAGGAAAAGTCAATAGTTTTATAGTTTAAATAATTAAAAACTATATTATTATCAATATAAACTTAAAGATCGTGAGGCTATTAATAGGCACGTATAAGTATAGCTATAGTTAGGAGAGTTATAATCATATAACCGAAGGCTATGTATTGTTAGGAGGCGCGGAGTTAGAAGGTCTATTGCACTTAAGCAGGTAAAATCACTATGTAGTGGCTAGAGGCCTAAGGTATAGTATATAGCTAGCCCTTATAAGCAAGTTCCCTATAAAGATTAGCAAAGCGTAAGTTACTATTTAACTAGTTATAGATCTAGGCTACTTATATATTTATTACTAATATATATAGGCCCTTCTAGTATTATCTAGTTAAAGGAGCTTCTAAGTAGTTATAATTACTACTTAGCTATTAATAGCTCGACCTATATAGGTACTATTTACTACTAGATAAGTTACTAGTTATAAGAATGTTTAATAAGTTAGCCTTATCTATATAGCTAGCTAGTATTATAAAGATCCTAGCGCTTTATCCTTATAACCTCGAGTAGAGTATATCCTTATATAAGAGGTCCTTAAATATATTAATATATTAGCTTATATTAGAGACTAGTATCCCTACTCGCTCCTATTTAAAGATATCTATAATCTTTATATTAGCCTAAGTAGGTATAAAGCGACGACTTATTACTTAAAGAAAAGTTTTTAAAGCGAGGGTATTACTTACTTTAGGAAGCTTAAGCTAAGTAGTATAGAAGTAAACGCCCCTAAAGTCCTTAATCTAGGTATTAGGATTAATACTCCTATTTGCTTTTTCTAAGACTTAGATATACTTTTCTTAAATAATAATAAGGGTACTAGCCTTACTTAGAGTATAGTAATATTTAAGATTAATAATAAGGCTACGAAGGGTTATATCCCCTTTAGTAAGAAGTTCTATATATATAAGTATAATAATATTATAAGTAATAGTCTCTATAACTAGATAGTTAATCTATTTAAACTCCTAGTCCTTATAGGTTTACTTAGATTCTTATATAGTAAGTAAATAAAAGTACTCTAGGTATTATTCCTATATACTTATAATATTCTTATTAATTATAACTAAAGTAGCTAGAGGCTAAAGGGGTTATAATTTATTTATTATCTATATCCTAGTAGTAGACTTAGGAGTAGTCCTAGAAGTAGTATTAGTAGTAGCCTCTTCTAAAGCCTCTTAGTTAAGTAGAGCGATATATTAATTATAAGTACTCTTCTCCTATAGGTACTAGGTATTAATATCCTAGTTTTATTTAGTTATATATATATTAAGAGTTAAGGTTTCTAATAAGGTTTTACCTAGGTATAAAGGTCCCTTAGGGTTATCTAAGTTAATATATTTCTAGACTCTAGTAGCTTAGGCTTTAGCTTAGATTATAATATACTAAGTAGTTAAGTCCTTATATATAGTTAGGTAATATAATATTATAGTAATAGTAATAAAAGATATTATAGTTAAGGTAATTTAGAAATAGAGGGTTTATAGTAATAGAGGATAATATATAATAAGGAGGAAAGAAGGAATAAGAGAGAGGAAGTTTTAATAAGTACTTTTAGCTATAAAGGCTTATTTTAAAATAGTAATTAGAGGTCTAGTTAGAGCTAGGCTTATAACTATTAAGAAACGTCCTATAGGGCTATATTTATAGTTACTAAAGAGCTTATTCTATTATAATAAGAGTAGCTATAATATAGTTACTTATAACTATAGTTAGAGGAATAACCTCTGGAAAAAGGTCGCCCTGGAGCCGATGTTAGTCACGTGCCGCGCTAGGAACGGGCGATGCTGAAGGCATTACGATAAATAAGGTATGAGGTTTCGATGCCTTCGAGATGTGGTTCGTGTCGACTGAAGGGAAAAGAACCCCTTTTTGTTGAGAAAGTGGTGAATTTCGGCGCAATTGACGGGATCCCGAAGAAAAACTGGCCATTGGCCGAGGAACTGCAGAAAAGCTAATATAGCAGCGGCGTCTCATAGTCTGGTTGAATTCCTACCTTGCCGTAGCCGCAAAAGAAGTTCTTTGATGCACGATAGCAACGTTTACGCATCAATCAAACAGTCACAACAAGCTTGTCTTTCTCTGACTCATTGAACGTTGAATTTCCCCCAGAAATTTGACCAGCCCAAGCCCTTTGCCATGATGCTGACCAATTGCTTCTCTCCCCCCCGAGGGGGGAAGTTTTGCTTTGGTCCGCATCTTTTGATCTTCTGTAGAATGCTGGCAACTGATCAATTCCTGTGAATATTGTCGTTTGGCGTTCCTACATATGCAGCTAAACTTGCAACCGATAGTCAAGTAATGGGTGCATCCACGCTTTATGCTGGAGGACTGAACTAGTGGTTGAAGAAGGGTAAGACTGCCTCAGCTAAAGCGGTGACATTTCTTGAATACAAATTACACTATCAGTATCTTGTCGCGCCGCTCGCCCCTCACGCAAGCAAACTTGCAGGCTTAAACACGACTTTTTTAAAGGCGGTATTGAATTGAGTCTGCAATGGCTAGTCCCTAAAAACATCCATGAACCTCAACCGAAACACCGATTGGAAACAGCAAAACTATTAAGTAGATCTCGCGAAAGATTTCCTAAACGTCACAACTATGAGCGGAAATTGTGATCTAACTGAGTGCAAAGCATGTCAGAGCCAACATTCATCATGATCAACCAGACCCTCAGACGGGACATCGCCGGATGAGACTCATTCGGACAGGAAACGTCACGCTTCTCTGACCTAGTATCGACCAGGCGGGTGTTTCTCACCGTTCTCCACGGACTCCTTTCCCTTGCCTTTGGCGTCCTTCCAGTTTCTCTTGGCCACCGGGCTTCTGCGCCCATGGGATGCTGGCTGACGTGAAGAGTGACGTGAAGAGGCCAACCTCGGAACCCTGCTGTGATCATCTCGGGAGCGGGTTCGCGGTTCTTTCGGGGTCTCCAAGGTCTCACGCCGAGGAATCATTGGCTGTTCCGGCCGTCCGTGGTGCGGCTCCTGCGAGCTCTGCCGAGCAAATCTCCCTTCAAACAACGTTGAACTTCCACGTTTAGGAACCATCGGGTATTGGTCATTCCTGGACTGAACTTTCATTCTGAGCTCTTCGCCTTGAGGACTCTGCAGAGAGACATTTGGTTCTGCCTGGATCGTCTGGCCCATGTAGGGGTTGTAAAATATCTGTGGTATCATGTATTCGTCTCGATCAGGGTTTGCCGCAGCGATCCTAGCAGCCTCTTCGAGGTGCCATCGCCCCCTTTCAATATTCGACTTGAGTTTTGAACTCTCGCCCTTCTCATCGTATTGACTCACCGTTATCTTCGGCGTTGAAGTACCAAGAGCTTCCGGCTCAACCTCGCCTTCTTCGAGTCGAACTTCAGCGTATGAAGAGGGGGTTTTACCGTGACCGAAGATCTTGTCTGCGGCGAGAACCAGCTGATACACAAACCACGTCAGCCAGATATTGGCCTTACGTCCGAAGCTCATGTATGGATCGTAATCGATCATGGCCTTGCGCCATTCCGTCGAGCCGCGAATTGTGTCGGCTGGGTATATGGGTGTGTAGAGCTCGTATTTGCTGGGCAAATGTCCTCCGGAGTAGTACCACCATCGCAAGAAAGCGATGAGGGAGAACAAAATCGCCAGTATGGTGGTGATGGTGACAAAAAGAGCCGCCGGGATCGGATGCTGTTGCTCGAAGGAAAACATGCCGACCAGAGAACCAAAGCCAATGCCGAGCAACGTGCTCAGCAGGAAAAGGAAGATAGCCATCATGCGTAGGTTCATCAACTCTGAATCGTATTGCAGAATTGCATCTTCTTCAGGAGTACGCATGATGAATAGATGAATAAATATCGGAGTGGTATGAGATGAAGACCGATCGGCGCAACAGTCGGCTGTTTGAATTGATGGGCTTGAGTGGTAGTTTCTGATAATTTGCTGATGAGGTCGCTCTAGCGGAATGTGAGGGTCAAGATATATATCGGTGTGATATGTTAATACTGACGAAACTAGCCTAATCTCCCTGCTTCTTCCATATTCTGTCACATTGACATACAGTAGTTGTCTTGTTTCAGCCATTTCAGACTAGTTGGTAATCTTGGGCCCCCCAATCATTGACGAAATGCGTCTGGTTCAACAGCTGAGCCTTCAAATAATGCGTGAATCCTCTACATATCTCATTGAGAGAATGTCTCAGTGCTCTTGCAGGTTTTGTATCGTCGATGAACGTGTCTAGATATGAGGCGAGCTCAATAATCGTGACTCAGGAAAACTTCGTCCCATGGGCTTCAACATAAGCAAGTCGAGACCGACAGTTCGTCTCATCACTTTCAAGTTCACAAAGAACCAGGACCATTTAGAACTTTCTTATGGTGTTTGATTGGCTGTAAATTAGTCATTGTTTGACCGACGGGTTGTCTTGGGGTATGAGGAACTCAGGTGCTCACGCTTAACAATTGATTTGTGACCTAGGTCTTCATTGCATAGCCCACGGATTTCAAGGGTTTGCTCTGAGACGATATTTATGGCAGGAAAAGGCAGTGAGGCCCAAAATATTGAAGTGAATAACTTGTCATCATTGGGAAGATGGTATGGTCTACTGCGGTACGTTTGGTCGTAGATTCGACAGAATCTAAACAAGAAACCAAACCCAGCAACTCATGATCCACGGTCGGCCTGATTTTGAACCTAGATCAAAGAAACTGTCTGAAATTGATTTGTGAAAGACAGGTCCGCAGCGTCAATGGAAGTGACAAAGCCAATTTGGTTTCAGAGTGCTAGATGTTCCTACATTGCTGGGGAGATTGCGAATGACGCAAAATAAACGCGGTTTGAGAAATGAAGCGTAGAATTCACCCGATAAGTTATGCTACTGATTATGCATGATTCCATGCTTAAGTAAGATGATGCTCATAGATTGTGCATGGATTGGAGCAACCCATAAGTACACATGCATATGCATGAAATATACCAACTACCATAAACGCCCTGCTAAATCGACGACAAGAATTCTCTGACAACCCTCATCTCTGAACTTGACCATTACTTCTGGTTCTCCGGGGTCCCATCTCCCAGCTCTGCTATGGGGGCCGGTGGACTCTTCGGTGCTGCGGGAGGGGGATGGTGCTCGACGCCATCCAACTCGCTGACAGGATGCACCTCTGGCGGGGGCACAGCGTACGGCATCTGCTTTGCGTGGTAGCCCTGGCCACCAAGAGACTTCACATTACTATCGGCATGCGTTGGCATGCGACTGTCATCAATGACGGGCCATGCCATCTGCTTCATACAGTAGTGCGGTGAGTACGGTGGGGAAGAGGGTGTGTATGACGAAGGAACAGCTGTTGTGGCGGACGAATCTATGCAAGTCAGTGGCGCTCCTGTCGGGATTCTGGGATCGGGATAAGCTTACCACGTGCCGGGTCGTAAGGAATAGGGCTACGTGACGGCTCATAAGCGGCAGGGCTGTGTGGTGTCGACGCGAAGCCCATCTCGGGATGGCCGGCCTGGGTCGCGGCCTCCCACTTTGGCTGACGTCTCTCGTTGCGCTTCCTGGCATGCCATCCACATCGCCAGATGACGGCAACGATGAGGCCAACGGCCACAGCAGCTCCGATGGCGATACCTACGATGGCACCAGTACTGAGACCACCGCGAGACCCGCCAGATCCGCCGGCCGGAGTCGACGACGCAGACGGAGTTGCCGACGGGACTTTGTTGGCAAAGAAGGCCCTGTTGGTGGCGTCTTTGCTCAGTTTCGCCGGGACGAGGTTGTCCTTTGGGCAGAGACCGTCTGTCGTTGAGCACGGGTTCGAAGCGCAACATCCGATGAAGGGAAACGTGCTGAGTCCTTCGTTTTTGCAAGTGTACCAATCCTTACCGCCTGCGTCGTTGTCGCAATCTTGGGCCTTGATATTGGCATAGGCGTCGAGGCTGAAGGACGACACGACCAGGTCTTTTGTCGGGCACTTTCCGCCGTTGGTGCAAGGATTTGAATTGCAGCATCCGATGAACTCAGTTGCCTTGTCGGCGCAGATATAAAACGTCCCGCCGCGAGGGCAGCTCAAGTCCGCCGCCATGTCTGTCTGGCTGATCGCCTACGAGGTCCCTGGTAGTGATGGATGGGTTTGGCGTCGTCTTTCAACCGATGGATATCGGAGGAGGTGCCTCCCACGTAGGTGTTAAGAAGGATTAAAGTGGCAGACTTGACGGAGCTGGAATGAATGCTTGATTGTCAATCAAGGTATTCGATTGAGATGTATATAAGCGTAACGGAGGCTGGTTCCACCGTTAGAATAGTGAACCAAGCCACCCCAGTCGGATCAGCTTGGCCTGCCAGGGCTGTCATTTGGCAACTCGGTCTAACAATGGGGCGTTGCTTCGCCAGCTCGCGAAAGCCCGGTCAGATCTCTGCAGGCAGAACAATTATCAATGCCGCCGCTGTTGGTGCAGGGCGAAGGATGTGCCAATATTGTGCTTATTTCTCCACAGCCTCTTTTTGGGGTCCTTTGGAGTCTTGAAGTCCTGGTGGGTTTGGTCTGCAGCTGCATTGCGAGCGGGCTCGATCTGCACATCAAAGAAACCGGGGAGGCCAAGACTTCAGTTCGCCGCCTGTGGAAATGGTCAAACGTATTGTACTACGTTTCAATAGCCCCCGAAGCTGTCACAGAAAACATGTCTGGCGTTTCGGGTATTCAACGTGGTGATCTCTTTGACGATATCTGGCGAGAGGGAGGGTTCGGAGCTGAGACAGACCATCACGGGGGACGGGCTCCGACGAGTACTCGGCAGTGAGACCTTGATGCCGAATGCGTTCATTTTATTCGGGCTCTGTAACATATCAGAGAAAACGCTGCGCTGGGAATCTTTCATCTGTACGGCCATTGCCCTCTCGCGAGTCGCCGGCTCCGTTGTCTGTTTGTTGGTTTGTTGGGTGGCAGAAGTCTTGCTTACGCAGCTTGGGATTGCAGGATCAGCTGCGGAGTTCTTGGCCGCTCAGCTCCGGATTTTGAGATGAGCCCGGCTTTGTTCTCCAAGCAGCTCTAAAAATAAGGCACGAGAAGGTTTGTCATCGCCGCATTTGGGACCCGACGGGACCTCCACCTCGCATCCCTCCTTGCTGGCAGTGCTGACAGGATTCCGCATTACACGAAGCGAGCACACAAACTATTTGGCTGCCAAATTGTCGTGGTCTTTCTCCAGGTGGGTGTTCTGTTTTACGTACTGAGAATGGTTGCTGTCGAACGTGACCAACGTGCATGTGATGGGGAAATGAAGGGCACGCCGTTGGAGCGAACCTGGAAAGATTTGCTTCAGGCAGCACAAACAGGCCCGGATCGATCGTATGATATATAACTTGACAATTTCGCTCCCTGGCTACTCTATCCAAGCCCCTGCGTTGCGTCTGTGCAAATTGGAATTATTGTCAAATACTTGTGAAGACCAGATGCCGTCATTGAGGATTGAAATTACGTGGGTATTCGACTGCGTCCCAGATAAATCGCATTTCGGGCTGCATCACCAGGCTAGCGTGGCCTCACCACCTGGCTGCGATCATCGGGCTGACTGACTGCTGTTGTGTTTCCCTTTTCACGGAGTTGAGAAAACTCGGCTGATCCAAACCCTCTGGTCGTGGGGAGTACCAGCTTGATTCTTGACGACTCAAAAATTTCAGAAGAATTAGTCAAATAGCGGTTTCAAAGACTCGGATTAAGACGATCCATGTAAAACAAGTCATCTTTGATAGCCAGACGGATGCAGTCGCGAATTTGCGGGATTGAACTGACTCTTATCCACGAACTGCTGGCAGATCACCAAGGACAGGGTCGGCTTTGACCGAAAACCTTTGAAATTATTGGATAGTCGTCAACTCCTGCCTCGCAAGGCGTGGAGATCGTAAACAGGATCGGGGAGGAACCGTTTTGTCAGACTGTGGGGACCGAAACTTTCGGCTCGGGCCACGAACACGTATCGTAGCAGATTCGGCCGTAGGCCCGGGGTGGCTTGCCTTTCCCGGGTCACTTGGGACGGCCGCGTCGCCCTTTAGAATGAGCTCGGCCGGTGATGAGCTGATCCCGTAACGGGTGGAGCAAGCTTTGCCGGTAATGCTTCATGGGGTGGCCAAGATGACGGCTCCTCCAGGACCGCTCGGTGGCCCGGTCCCCCGACGAAAGGATCGGGATGATTTGCCGAATATTGAGCATCCACCCCGGATCCTGAATCCCGATGTGAAGCGGGAAGCTTCCGGGGGAACTGTTCGTCGGTCAAGCAAGCGCCGATTTGCCAAGGGCGCGGCCCCCCCCTGTGGACTTTGAGGCGACTGCAGTCCCTTCTGAACTTCGAGCAGAGCATGAGACGGAAGCTGTAGCATCAAACTTTGCCTACTTGTTGGTCTTCATACTTCTTCCACATCACGGTACTCAGCTGGCTATTTTCGGTCGTAATTGCTCAAGGTTGACTCCTGAATTGCTCGCCGCCAGCCAGCGGATTACTACTGAAGTCCGGTCTGCAATACTGTCTCATCTGCGGACGTGGCATTGATCCTCTCGGACGACGTTGAGACTCGTGGCGCCGCCATGTCCTGTCGTTGACCGGCAACCTCGGCGTTAATTTCACCATGTCGTGAACCGTGCCGGAATGTGGAGCTCAACCCCCCCCGGGACGCCCCCGGCTCTCCAGGCCTGGGACCATCGTGGCCCCTCCCGAAGCAATCGGCCCCATGCGCGCATCGGGTTCTGCATTCGTCGGATAGCGAGAGGAAGCGCGAGTAGGGGACGCATCGCGCCGAACGGAAAGGCGACCGGCGCTGCTCGAGATCATGTCCAGGGGAAAAAGGTAAGCCCAATCAACTCTTTCGGTGTGGAAGCTTCAAGACCGAGCAAGGGGGGGAGGCACCGTCGTGGTGGAACAGTCCGTCTTGGCCCTGCAACCGGGGGCTCGGTCCGGGCGGTTGCAGTCGAAATAACTCTCCTATCCTTCGTCTTACCTTGACGCGCTGGACTTTTAGGACGGCGCCGAGGGGGGGACCAGCGCGCTAATTCAGGGACGATGGACGAGAAAAAGAAGAGGGATGGACTTGTGGCGTACCACTCGGCTCTTCGCCCTTTGGTGCGGGAAGCGATGCGTTGGGTTTGGTTCCTCCAAGTAGCGACCGAAATGGTGTCGTTTCACGGACGTCCGGTGCGCACGTCCCGGGTCCGGCGGTCTCTCCACGGGCCTCCGGTGCGACGAACTGCCTCGCCTGAAGTCGATCTCAAGTCGTGATGGGAAAACAGCTAGATCAACACGTCAAGACGTCGTATTTAAGACGTGGGATACAACCTCCAATTCGGGTCTCGAAACACAAGACAGAACTCAATCTCTCACCCACTCACTCACTCACTCTCACTCGACTTCCTCGGTCTTCTCGACGACAGCATCACGCCTTGTGCCAAACCACCAATCCCGACACCCCTCCATCTCCAACTAAATCATTTCAAAATGCCTGGCCTTACCACCGAGTCTAAGGGTTCCAAGTACGACCGCATCCCGGGGCCCCTGGGTATCGCGTCTGCTTCCCTTGAGGGCAAGGTCGCTCTCGTCACCGGTGCCGGTAAGTCCATCTGATCTCCTCTAGAGCGAGAGAGGAGGCTTGCACACTTCGGGAGAGCCGCGCCCCTGTATCAGCAGACTTCATTCAACTACTACTGTTCGGGGTTGCATACAGGGGGTCTTGGTTCGTCTGATCTAATCCAAGTTCAATGCGCTAACCCGGGGCGCAAAATAGGCCGTGGCATTGGCCGCGAGATGGCCATGGAGCTTGGCCGTCGTGGTGCGAAGGTCATCGTCAACTACGCCAACAGCGCCGAGACCGCCGAGGAGGTCGTCCAGGCCATCAAGAAGTCCGGCTCCGACGCCGCCTCCATCAAGGCCAACGTCTCCGACGTCGACCAGATCGTCAACATGTTCGCCGAGGCCAAGAACATCTTTGGCAAGCTCGACGTCGTCTGCTCCAACTCCGGCGTCGTCTCCTTCGGCCACGTCAAGGACGTCACCCCCGAGGAGTTCGACCGTGTCTTCAGCATCAACACCCGCGGCCAGTTCTTCGTCGCCCGCGAGGCCTACAAGAACCTCGAGGTCGGCGGCCGCCTCATCCTGATGGGCTCCATCACCGGCCAGGCCAAGGGTGTCCCCAAGCACGCCGTCTACTCCGGATCCAAGGGTACCATCGAGACCTTTGTCCGCTGCATGGCCATCGGTAAGCCTTTGCTCCCGATCCCGTTATTGGTTCCGTCCAATAAAAGAAAATCGCTAACCCATTCATCACAGACTTTGGTGACAAGAAGATCACTGTCAACGCTGTCGCCCCTGGCGGTATCAAGACCGACATGTACCGTGACGTCTGCCGCGAGTACATCCCCAACGGTGGTGAGCTCGACGACGAAGGTGTCGACGAGTACGCCGCTGGCTGGTCCCCCATGCACCGCGTCGGTCTCCCGATCGACATCGCCCGTGTCGTCTGCTTCCTGGCTTCCCAGGACGGTGAGTGGATCAACGGCAAGGTCCTCGGCATCGACGGCGCTGCCTGCATGTAAACCACCTAAATCTATCCGGACATGGAGTTATAGCTCAACAGAGCTGGTAATGGCAAATTGGATCAACTGTACATCTTAGAAGTACATCTTAGAAGCAAGCTATGGGTTATAACGGAATAAAGACATATGCCCCATTGAAACCATTTCACCATAATCCTCTGCATTTCCCTTGAGAGTTGGTTGCACTGACAACTGCTGCAGGGGTGGACCAGCCTGCCTCTATGTTGCCTCTTTGCCGAAAAATGGCTGACGACCTTCTGTGAGGTTAACAAGCCGGAAAATATGACAAATAGGGCGCTCTTGTCTAGAATTCAAACGGAAGTGAATAACCCTGGACTCAATTTCAACGCCTCGTGTGTTCCGTCGTCTGCTCAACATGAACACTTCACACACGAACAACATGTTGAGGACAATGGAGAGTACCAGACACGTTTTCTGATTCAAAACTCTATATATAAGAGGAGTAAATGTCGTAGAGTCATCCAATTATTGGCACAACTTTACAGCATCCGTCTGGCAGGCGCAGTCTCGTTGACTCCACCGTACACGATGCGGAACGGCCTGGTCTCAGCGGCATCGTACTCCTCAAGCTTGGAAGGATCACCAAAGACGCGAAGAGACTTGACGGCAAACCTGTACTGGCCGGCAGGAGCGTAGGTACCGTCGTCGAGCTGACCGTCCCAGTCGACGGAGAAGACCCCGCGGGTGACGTACAGGACAGGGAAAGAGATGGGCTGGCCGATGGTCTTGGTGCCGAACACCTCCTTGGTGATGTTGGGAGGGCTGCTGCCGAGGGGGACGAGATCGGCGCGGACGAGGCGGGAGCCGAACAACATGTTGGAGGCGAGGGAGGGGAGGACCGCGTCGGTCTTGTTGGCGGTCCCCGGAGGAGGGAGGACGTATGTGTAATTGGAGGGGACCTCGGCGTACTCCTCGGCTTTTGCGCTCACGGAGGTGGTCATGATAACCTCTTTGAGAGTGACGTGGCTGTGGAGGCTGCCGCCGATGCCCTGGTAGGGCAGAATGACGCTGGAGCCGTCGGTGCCGTTGAGAGCGATGTAGCCGGACCAGACGGGCAGACGCTCGGCGACGAGGCCGGCAGGGGGCGTGGGTGTTACGAGAATGGTAACCTCGCCACCGGCGGGAACGGCGACCTTGGGCTTGCTGAAGGCCAGGGTGGCGTACTGGTCGGTGAGGTTGTTGGGGAACTCGGCAGGTTCGAGGTCACCGGCAGCTGCGAAGGTGTAGGCGGTGGCGGTACCGATGTTGTTGAGCTCGTAGGTGATCTCCTCGGAACCCGTGTTCTTGATGGTGAAGTTCAGCTCGGGGGTGAAGTGGTCGGTGTCGTTGAAAGAAAGGCTGGAGGCGCTGAGGACCACGGCGGAGTGAGCGGCTTCGTAGGCCTGGACGAGACCAGCTCCCTGCTGGGGAACGGGGGCGAGAAGCTCGCTGGGGCCGGTGCCGTAGTTGAACTTGACGGGGCGGGCGTGGGCGGAGAGGACGCTCTCGATGGTGGCGGGGTCGAGAGTCTTGCGGACCTCGGCGATCAAGGCGACGATGCCGGCAGCCTGGGGGCAAGACATGGAGGTGCCGGAGAGAACGGCGTAGCTGCCGAGGGCACGGGGGTAGGTGCTGAGGACATAACCTCCGACGGCGCCGAACTGGGGCTTCTGCAGAGCGTCCCAGTTGGGTCCCCAGGCGGAGAAGCTGGAGACGGAGCCACCGGTAGCGGTGTTGGCAGTCTCGGTGAGCATCTGCTTGGCCTTGGTAGGGTCGCTCATGTGGAGGGTGACCTCCTGTCCGGCAGCAAGAGCCTCGATCCAAGGAGCGGCCTGATCAGGAGAGGTCATACCGACGGCCAGAATCTGAGGAACATCTTTGACAGAAACGAGGTCAGTACCAGGAACGTTGTTGTACAGCATGAGGTACTTGGCACCCTTGTCAGCGGCCCTGTGGGCCTTGGCGACAAAGGTGCAAATTCCGCGCCTGACGAGGACGATCTTGCCGCTCAGGTCAGGAGTGTCTTCTGGGTAGGCGTGGCAGCCGAGGGCCTCGGTGGAGTTGGAGTCGGTGCTGACGGTCCAGAGCGGGAGAGAGACTCCGGCCCAGGCATCGGGCTCGCCGGGAGCATAGGTGAAGTTCTTGGAGGTTCCACCATTGGCGATGGTGTAAGACTGCTCGATCACGAGGGAAGGCAAGACGACGTTGTCGAAGGAGGCGACGGCAGTGACGTGCTTACCGCAGGCGGCGGAAACGGCGAAGAACATACCCTCGTCACCAGAGTTACCCGCAGAGACGGTGCAAGGAACACCGGCCTCGACGATTTTGGAAACGGTGGCGGCCCAGGGCTCGTCCATCCAACCGGAGCCACCTCCGAGGGAAGCAGTGATGATGTTGCTGCCAGCCTCGTAGGCGAGGTGGTAGGCGGCGATGAGGACGTCGTTGGCGACTGCACCCTTACAACCGAAGACCTGGATCAGAGTGTCAGTACAAGGGTTTCTGACCAGCATTTGTTACTCAGGGAGACACAAGGTCCCTCGGCTTCAGATGGCGAGCCTTAGATAACGTCCATGGCCGCCATGCCGATGTGCCGTCTAGGAAACAAAGGATGCGAATGAATATTGCCCACCTTGTACGCGCCGAGAGTGACACCGGGGGCAGTACCGGTGAAACCGAGGGGGTTGCTCTGAGCGGCAATGATACCGGCAACGTGGGTTCCGTGACCAATACAGTCCATAGGGTCAGGGTCGGGGACGGGGGGATGATTGTTGGAGCCGTCGTAGGCGTCGCCGACCAAGTCGGTTCCGTAGCTCACCAAGCAGCCGGGGCCGAAGCAGCCGCCGAGAGCAGGGTGCAGATAGTCGATGCCGGTGTCGACGACGGCGACCTTGATCGCCTTGCCAGTGACGCCCTCGGCGTGGAGCTTGTCCACGCCGGTCATGACGTGTGTGCTGAAAGTGTCCTTGCCCTCCGCTCGCTTCTTCAAGTCGATGTAGTCGTGGCCAGACTTGCCCGTCCACACGATCTGGGGCTCGGGGATGCTGTAGGTTCGGACGGGCCACACGGCCTTGACGGAAGGCAATTGCGCTATCTTGGCGGCCTTCTCGTCGGCGCTGTCGACGTTCTTGAAGCTGATCGAGGCACCCTTGAACAGAGTATAGGTCAGGTTCAGGCGGGTGGTGGCATCGACGTTAGCCACGGCGTAGAAGTCGGAAGCATCCTGACGTATGTCTCAGTAAGTCGTCGCAAACGGGTGCTGGAGAAGCTGGCATCTAACCTGTCCTTCCTTCAACTCGACGATAAAGGCACCTGGAACGATCTTGGAGGAGTACGTCTTTCCCTGGACGGCGGAGGCCGCCGCGAGGAGCGGCAGCAAGAGACTGCTACGAACCATGATGTGTCTGGCTGACGGGTGACCCGAAGAAGACCGAAGCTGGTGAGGAAAGGCACATCTTCGTGAGACGAGCGCGCCGGGGGTGCGCAACTTTTATAACCTCACCTAGACAGGGTCGTATCGAAGAACAAGCTTCGGCGGGGGGTCGGTCCCGCAGACCTTGGCAGGACGGTCCTGACCGGCGGGCACGGGAAGACTGGCCCTGTCGTTGTCGTCATGAAATGGAATGGGGATCCAGACGCTTGCTCGGCGAGGCAGGTGGACAGGCAAGTGAAGGGACATGGGCGGAGGGAGCAGTGCGAGCGAGCGAGCGAGCAAGCGATTGCAAAAGGCGCGGTGGACAGCGGTGTCCGGGTATTCAGACAGGGATGGACGGGATCATGGATATGGGGGCGCCAACATGGAGATCCCAAGCAGAGGCGACAGACGACGGCCGGGCCATGACATGAGGAATTGCAGGGACCGTATGCAGTCTGCGCTGCTGCGGTGCTTCGCGACGGAGAAAAAGGAGAGCCGACGATCAGCATATCAACGATGCTTTCTGGTAGACTGGTAGAGGGAAGCATAATTGATTAATCGGCCCCCGTCATTGGAGCTTTTGTGCGGTTAATCTGCCCAGATGGCGTTCCTATCCGGGTAAGGGTCTCCGCTTGTCGTTGGTGAGAGTTAAGAGAGATGGTCAACCCGAGTCTCGGTGGACGGGAAATTGCCAAGATGCGGGAGACCGGGATGGGTTCGTTGGAGATCTCTGGGCATCAAGCCAGCCCGTCGACCGTTGAAAGGCGATTGTGTTATTGCCGACGGCAAAAGAACAGTAAGCCAACTTCCATAGACGACAGCTCGATGTGGACATGGACACTGAATGTCATCAGAGATTTGATATTGTGAAGGGTCTGCTCCGATCAAGACTCAACCTGTCTCAGTGTTGACCGTTGCACCTGATAAATGTGAGACCACCCACCGGTGACACCAGATTCCCTCAGGATGTCTTGCTGCCCCAAGCCAAGAGGCCAAGATCGCGGGCGCGTACCTGAATGCCCTCGTGTTAGTTATGTGGAGCACGGCAGCGTCCACGCGGGGATGGGCATCCCGGCCGTGATGTGGGTTCGGGCGGTTGCGTTGAATGTTTGTTCCTGGCACGTCAAAGCCGGTCCTCTCTAACTTCAGACGAACGATCCAGCGTTTGGTCAGTGAACCTGAATCGATGAACCTCAACAAGGCTCTCCGTTCCGAATCACGACGGCCGCGACGATTGAACCGGGCAGGAGTTTCCAGAGGACCTTTTGCTAGCTGCCATCGCCTATTCCTCCACATCAATAGACTGCCCCCGCATGGCCCAGAGGCAAATGTGTGGTAGACCGTAGACGCAATTTGGGTGACCCCTCCCCCACAACTCCCCGTCCGCTTGGACGTTCTTCTGGTGCCTTTTTTGCCGAAAAGTCGAGGGAGAGATGGCTAACCCCGGTCTTAGCCCGGACACTAGGGTTCGCGGGATGCGGGACGAAGTCCTGCAAAGCAACGCTGCATGACTCGGATGTGATACCACTTAAATCCCGAAGAGTGGTGAATAAGGTGACGGAAACGTCTGATTGCTGGGACAGGAAGGACAACGGAGGCCCAAGGCAGGAGGAGCCAGATGTTCAATTTCAAGAGGACCTTGCGACCGGAGATGGAGTTTGTATGCTGGAAAAGCAAACTCGGCCCATTGGTGATGCGCCTGGACCACTGTCTAATATATTTGACCTCCCCCCTTTTTTTCTGAATCAAGCCAGAAGAAGATCATGTCCCTGTCCCCTGCTAGGGCGATCGGGGAAGTTCGGGGACTTGTCTCGTGGCTCAAGGGAATTAGAAGCACTTTTGATATGCAGGTCCGACGGGTGATTAGCAAACCAGTGGGTGATTCATTTACGTCTACTATGAGCAACACGAAGGATTCAATGAGAGGTTTTTGGAAGGTCATCAAACCAACACCGCAGCCCCAGAAACCCATCAACCTAAACTTCGGGGTCACTGACTCTCTCTTCCCGGGATGTCCTTAGTCATTGAAAGTCGGCAATCCTTGGACTATGTCCTGTTCTCATCTCAAGGAACCGGCTCGCGTTAATTGTTTATAAACCTTATTATGCCCCTTAACCTTCTTTCTGCCGTAGCACCCGAAGAGGTCAGGAAAGAAATCTAGTGCGAGTCTTTCTCGACCTCCTGTTGTACTTGTCGCGAGAATGATGATTGTGTATCATGCCACGGACGTTTGCAAACACAGACGTCTTAGAAGTCAAGTACTTCTCGTTTGCTGCAAACAAATATGGAACTCTGGGGAGGGGGGAAGCAAAGTTGATCATCGCCTCCACGTCGCCAAGGCTGCAATCTTCAACTGCCCCTGGATCGGATTGACGCGGCCTCATATGACAGTGACAGGATCGCCCAAGCCGATGGATAATACGGAGTTGTGCGTTGCAGATGCCACCGTCGTAACCCGCATTCTGTTCGTTGTCGGGCTTCGGGCTGCTCGGGTTGAAGTTGATGCCCTCGTCGCTGTTGGCGCCCGTCAGGAGGGGAACCTTGACGAATTTGCCCTCGCGGATGAGCTGGCTCGGGTTAGCCGGTCAGGAAGTCGCCGTCGATGAGGGGGTTCCAGACCTGGCTTGGCTTTGGGGCGAAGAGGTCGGCCTGGCTGAGGCCTCGGAGGCATGCCAGCTGGTCTTTCGCGGTCCAGCAGCCGGTCGCTCGGGTGAGGTTCTCCACCGACGCGGTGTAGTAGGCAAGATCTTGGACCTGGGCTCCGGTCGGGCCGCCGCTTTCAAGCAATTGCGGCACGGTATAGACCGTCGTCTCTGCCGTCGTAGCTGAAGAGGTGATAGGCGATGGACTGTGCCCCGGCGCTCTCGCCCCAAATTGTGACCCGATCAGGATCCCCTCCAAATGCTACGTTTTATGAGATTAGCATTCACTCTGATGAGTAAGTCTTCTTCAGAATATTCTCGCACCAGCAATGTTCTCCTGGATCCACTTCAAAGCCAGTCGCTGGTCGAGCAGGCCGGCGTTACTGGAGCCCTCGGCAAGAAGCTGCGGTGTCTGCAGGAAGCCGTACAAGTTGAGACGGTAGTTCATCGCGACGCTGATGATGGGTTCTCCCATCTCTTGGCTGACTTTGACTATGCCAGAAAGGTTGTACTGGGGGTCGGCCTACACGTGTCATGTTAGCCAGGTGCATTGCAAGTAGACACAGAAGTCATACAAATGGAACCTGTGTATAAACCACCTCCATAGATCCAAACAAGCACTGGCAGTGGCTTCTCGGGCTTCCCGGCGGGACGGACGACGTTCAGTGTCAGGCAATCTTCCGACACGTTGAAGTTTCCCCCAAACTGCATTCAGCTGTATCCTTGCTGAGTTGCATCCCGAACTTCGTCGAAGGAGGTATTGAGACTCTGAGGCCAGCGGTATCTGAGTTCGCCGACAGGAGGTTGGGCAAACGGGATTCCAAGAAACACATCTTGCTCCCATCCGGCCAAGTGCCGGCCCTTGTAAGTGCCGTTCACCACTTGGGCGGTAGGCTCGTCATGTGCGGCAACAGCCCGGAGGCATGCCAGAACGGCAGAGGCCAAGTAACCAAAGCGAACCATTGAAACGAACCAGAATACACTGCTTTGCCCAGCAAGTTATCTTACACTCAATTCATCATCGTCCTAGTTATATACCCTCGAAGTGCAGCAGCATTCACCGCGCTCTCATCACCTAAACGGCTGGGAGGCATCAAAGGTCGCCCGGCTTGAGTGGAGGAAAATCAATACAAGCCATCATTATCTCATGGCCCTGAGTACCCAGGGCCGGAGAAAATAAGCGTCTTTGAATGCGGGGGATGCGGGGGACGCCGTCTATGACTTGTGAGCCGGCGGGGAAGCGGTCTCTAGTTGGGTGAATGCCGGGCCCCGGATATTATGAAGGACAATGATAGGCGTCACTAGCCTCGAGAAATCTTTTCCGGTACCAAGAATTGTTTGCTGCAGCAAGGCATCTGCACTCGAGAGGAGAACCGAGGAAGTCGGACGGAAGAACTGAAGCCATTCAGGGCGACATTGACGTCGGGTCTTGCGAGGTCCCGGAAAGAGTAAGCGCTTTCACACTGAGCTGTCGTTCGACATAGATAACTTTACTTCAGCGAGCATAACGTCATGATTGGTAGTCGCAAGCGTGGAGCTTTCATGTGACAATGTGAAATTTGGGTGAGATTGAGTGGTGAAGCTCAAACTCACGATGAGATTCTCATGAGTGAGACACCGTGCACTGTCGGCTGACATGGTGGGCTGGCTAATCCTCGGCGATTGGGCCGGAGCTATTGACGTCAACCGGGCCGAGCTTAGAGCTTCCGAATTTCAGTTGCTGTCCCGCGAGCTCGATTTAACCTCTCCAGGCTCCGGTTCGCAACCCCTCACCACGTCCTGCGATCGTCTCTCCACACATTGCGAATCTGTTTCTTCCGAAAATATCACCACCCGTTCAACATGCTCTGCCGGTCGTGCCGTCGCGCAATCGCGCTGTCCAAAACTAGCTCGAGCAACCTCGTCGCCAGATCCTCCGCCGTAAGCTTCCCGATCTCGACAAGAAGCTACTCCTCCTCCCTTTCTACGCGAACGAACACATCTGCTGCATTCTCATGCCAGTCAACAACGCGATTCTCTGCTGCTCAGACAGCTCCCAAGCGCGCCTACTCCTCCGCGACCGAGACCGCCCCCACACCCGAGAAGCCCGACCATCTCGACGCCGCCGAGTCGACGATATGGGATAAGCTGGTCGCCGAGTTTTCTCCTTCGGAGCTGATCGTCCAGGATGTTTCCGGCGGATGCGGCTCCATGTACGCGATCGACATTACTTCGACCAAGTTCAAGGGCGCCAACATGCTCAAGCAGCAGCGGATGGTCAACGCGGTGCTAGGCGACATGATGAAGCAATGGCACGGCGTCCAGCTGCGGACTAAGGCGCCTTGATAACACGATATGTGGACGCAAATCGGCGGTAAAGGATGTATACTAGACGATTGTGTGCGAGCACGGTTATACCTTAATGAGCAACTTCTCTTCGAAACAGGGTATGGAGGGCAGAACGCCAGTTTGCTGGATTACGATGGTCGAATCGAGCTTTAAGAGGACCTGCGATTGATCTTTTAGTTGCCAAACCGGGCTACGACAAGTCGGAACGCTCTTTGCTGCAGTTTTATGACAACCTGTCTGGCACTACGCGTACGTTAACCTCAGGCCGTCTCTGCTCTCTTCTGAATTCTCCAAGACATCAATCACATGCTTCCGCATGCCGCGAAATCCGTACACCCGTCTGCTACCAAGGCCGTCTCTTTTGTTGTTGGCATCATTACGACCAATGATATCTGCCCCATTACTCCTCATCCTGCATCCTCACCGAGTGGGTCGCGACTGGGTCATTCTGGACCTTTTTACCCATTCTTGGAAATCTCCAGGTTCAATTGGGTTGGTTCCTCTTTTCACCTCGTTCAAACCACCGTTAGGCGCCTTGGCGCCTTGAATCTTTACCACAATCCGGCAATGATCCGGTCGAGCATCGGCTGAGGAAGACCTACGTCCACTCATACATTGCCCACTCATACGGTTCCCATATCACCGTTCACCCACTCATCCTCGCCGGAGGGGCATGCCTAGACCTCAGGCCCATGTCTGGTTGGCCTACTCGGTACCCGGACAGGGGAACCAATGCAGTCAGCTTTTGCCGGACGTTGAAAAATGCAACGCTGCGATATGAGCAGAGATGCCACTGACGCTGCGTACACGCGTAGAGGCTCGAGTTATCTCGTGTGCTCGTGTGTTTTTGTGTTAAAACAGCTTGTGACCCCCCGGCCCCTCGACATCGCCTCCCCTGCTTGCAACTGGCGGATACAACGCTGACCAGCATTGAGCTATCCTCCAAGATGCACCTCAAGCGCTTGCGGTGGGGAAAATCAAAGGAAGAAGCGATCTTCAGGGCGTTTGGTAGTTAAAAGAGTGTTTCCCAAAACTTCACTTCCGGAACCAGTGCGTGTCGTAAATCCAGCTTGTTCTCTTGACCTTCGACCTGCTTCTTTGAAGATGGCCGTGTCGGATTTGGCGGCAGGCGTCGCCGCTTGCTTCACGCCTATTTACCTCGCCGCCGCTTTCGTGATCTACTACATCGTCTCCTCAATCACATCATGGCGCCGTCTCCGCAGCTTCCCGGGCCCGCCGCTCGCCCGAGTCTCCTACCTCTGGAACATGTCCAACTCTCGCACCGGGAGACCAGCCGAGATCTTCAGCCAGCTGAATCGCGAGCACGGCCCTCTGGTCTGCATCGGACCCAACGATCTCGTCACAGACGACCCGGAGATCTTTCGACGGATGAACGGGGCGCGCTCGACCTACAACCGCTCGTCGTGGTACAACGCCGCCAGGTTCAACCCGCACATCGACGCTCTGTTCAGTATCCGCGACGCCAAGGCGCACGACAAGATGAAGGCGCAAGTCGCCGGCGCGTACTCCGGAAAGGAGAACGAGTCGCTCGAGGCCAGGATCGATGCCCAGCTTGGGAATTTCAAGGACCTGATTCGGAGCAAGTACCTCACCAAGGGCGACGACGTGAGGCCGATGGACTTTGGCAAGGCGGTGCAGTTTTTCACCCTGGATGTCATTACGGAGATTGCGTACGGCAAAGCTTTCGGCTACCTGGCTACTGACTCAGACGTACACGAGTACATCCAAACTTCCGAGGGGGTCGTTGAATGGCTGCAAGTTTTTGCAGAAACTCCCTGGCTTTGCGATATCATCTGGTCGAAATGGGTTCTTGGAACCGTTGGTCCAAAACCTACGGACAAGTCTGGGATGGGCAAAATGATGGGGCAAGTTTGGCATCCTCTCACAGTGAACATGATTGATGCTGACCGGGGAACAGAGTTGCAAAATCTGTCGTTGCAAAGAGGTTCGGCCCTGATGCCAAGGATGAGCGCGACATGCTTGTAAGCCACCGTCGAAAGTTTCAGCTGACTTTAGACTAAATGCTGTGTATAGGGCTCGTTCATCCGTCATGGTCTTTCACAAGCACAGGCTGAGCAGGAAGTTCTCTTCCAGATCACTGCCGGCTCCGATACCACCGCCACAGCCATCCGCACGACCTTGCTCTGTCTCATGACATTGCCTCGCGCATACCAAACCCTGAAGAACGAAATCAACATCGCGATAAAGGAGGGTCGCGTCTCATCGCCTATCACAGCCGAAGAGGCCAGGCACCTCCCTTACCTTCAGGTCTGTCACCCTTCGCGTCGACACGGACCAGAACTGACCCTACCACCCAGGCTGTGATCTACGAAGGTCTTCGGATGAACTCCCCCTTCACCGGTCAGTGCTCCAAGGAGGTTCCTGAGGGAGGCGATACCATCGATGGCAAGTTTGTCCCAGGAGGCACACGAATCGCACAGAACTTTTGGGGCGTGTTGCGACGCTTCGACGTGTTCGGCAAAGACGCAGACCTCTTCCGCCCCGAGCGATGGCTTGAGGCAGACGAAGCCACACGAGATACCATGGTGAGGACGACGGAGCTGGCGTTCGGGTACGGGCGGTGGGGGTGTTCCGGCAAGAGTGTGGCGTTTATGGAGATGAACAAGGTGTACTTCGAGGTGAGTTTCGCCGACCAAAGACGGAGACTTATTGCTGACTGTTGTTGTAGCTGCTCCGTGATTTCGACATGCAGATCGTCTACCCCGGCAAACCTTGGAACAGTGTGAACCACAACTTGTTTATCATAGACGAATTCTGGGTTAGGGTTACTGAGGCGGAGGAGTCTAAGTCTTAGCCAGGCCAGCACGCAGGTTTCGAGCGACAGTAACATTAGCAATGTGACTTCAACGCCGCACACCGGAGCCAATGCCGTGGGTTGGCAGGGGAAGCTGTGTGCTACACGCATCACTCTTTAAAGGGAACCTAGGAGTCCGGGATATGCTTGCTGTTATCATGGCAATACTTACCGTAACAAATCCCGCGCAATTGTCATCCGTAAAATGGGAAACTGACTTTGGGTCGAGTTGAGTGCTGTGAAACAGGAGCGAACAACGAACTTGGTTAAACTCTCGGGTCTACCCGCCCCTCTGCGACAGATCAAAACGCCAAAATCTGCACCACAAGAATCATTGCGAACTCTCGAAATCAAGAGGAACTCGTTTTTGGGGGACCTGAATGAACTAAATGATGATATTGTCATCGGTAGCAAATTTGGACTTTCAAGAAATTCAATACGCGGGTAAGTAATAACCTTATAAGCCTTGGTGGCTCAGTGGTAAAGCGTCTCACTCGTAATGAGAAGATCGGGCGTTCGATTCGCCCTCGAGGCACTGATAAGAGTCTTCTACTCCTCGCCTTACTTTTTAGATTATCTTCGCACCTAATTGACTTCAATGATGTTTGGCAAAGGCCTTGGAACGTTCAGAGTCCAGACAATGCAAAGCGCGAGTGTATCCAGCTGGTCCCATATCTTGGTGATAGAGAACCACAAACCATTCAGTCCTTCCTAATCAAGTGCTCAAAGAAATCGCCCAAGAATAAGGCCGACCTTTTCGGATATCGCGTCTTCTCTTCGCTCTCAAAGTCAACCCACGTCGCTCCAAATCTGTCCGAGAACCCGGCCGCCCATTCCCAGTTGTCCGTAAAGGTCCAACCGAAGTAGGACTTGATGACCACGCCCTCCCTCCTGCGACGCCTTGGCCACCTCCGTCAAGTAGCTCTTGAAGAAGTCGATACGGAACGGGTCCTCGAGCACGTCGTCCGGCCCCTCCGGCTTCCAGTCGTGCTCCCCCTTCGCCGTCGTCCCGTTCTCGGTGATGTAGATCGGCACCCCGTACCGGTTCCAGATCCAGCGCAACAGCTTGGCCCACCCCCACGGCGTCGTGCGCAGCCAGTACGTGTCGCTCATCGGGCCTCTCGGGACGCCCTGCTTGTTCTCGTCAAACTGCTCAATGTTGCCCTTGTGGTCGTTGATGTCCGCCGGCCCGTCGCGGTGGCGCACGTAGAACGCAGAGTACGAGTTCATGCCGTAGGACTCGGAGCTGCCCAGCACGAGCTCGCTCTCCTCGGGCGTGAACCGCGGGAGCCGGTCGCCGAGCTGCGCGCGCATCGACGCCGGGTAGTCGCCCGTCTTGTACAGCGGGTCGGCGAACCACGCCACCTCGAACTCGCGCGCGCGCTCGGCGGCCTCGACGTCGAGAGGGTCCGACTCGTCCCAGGGCTCGGACCAGTTGCCGTGCAGCGTCATTATGATGCTGCCCCTCTGCGACGGCTGGAACTCCTTCTTGTACATGTCGGCGGCGTGCGCGTGGGAGATCAGCTCCGTGTGCGCGACGATGAAGGGCTCGGTGCTCGAGTCGCCCTCCGCGTTGAGCTCGCGGAAGCTGGATCTGGCGGGCGCGTGTACGCCGGCTGCGTACCCTGCCAAGCTGTACACGCCGGGTTCGTTGTACGTGATCCAGTTCCTGACGCGGTCGCCGAAGCGCTCGAAACAGACCCGTGCATAGCGGACGAAATCGGGCGTGTGTACCTTTCCTTGTCGAGCATGCCGCCGTACCGGTCCTCGAGGGCCTGGGGCGTGTCCCAATGGAACAGGGTGAGGAATGGGGTGTTGCCGTTGGCGAGGAGCTCGTCGATGAGCCGGTTGTAATACGCAATGCCGTCTTCGTTCACGGGGTCGTCTTTGCCTCCAAGAGGAATGATGCGGGACCAGGGAAGAGAGAAGCGGTAGCCGCTGACGCCGTACCTCTTCATGAGAGCGACGTCCGTCTTGTAGAGGTCGTAGGACCGCACGGCATCATCGCCGGTGCTGCCATCCTTGACCTTGCCGGGAGTATGGGCGAACCTGTCCCAAATCGACTCCCCTTTGCCGTCCTTGTTCCAGGCTCCCTCGACCTGCGCGGCGGCTGTTGCGAAGCCCCAGGTGAAGTCCGGGGGCAGGGCACCTCTGATAGATTCGTCGAAATCCTGTGAAGAGGCCATATTTGTCAGTGGAATGATGTGATGGATGGTGAACAACTGCTCTACCTAGACTGACTTCTGTGACTGTACACTCCTGTACAATCCCCAACCCCACCTCATGATCGTGTGCTGTACTAGAGCTCTCAGAATGCGAATTCAATGGAGGGGCAACCTGCGTCGGGATAAAGTCACGATGATTCGTGGAGAGGGCTGTCGGCCGCAGCTGGCCCGACGGCTGAATGGCGGAAATGCAGCGGCAGAATGTCTCTTCAGTGGGGAACCCTGAAGCTCAGCGCGATCGGTTCAGCGTGTGTAAGTCGGAGGAGGAGGGATCGAGCACAGCAGCGCCCAGGACCAAGCTGAGCGACAAGCTGAGTTGCAATTGTCCCTCGAGTATTTTGGAAGGGTTGTTTCTGAAAGGAAATGGTCCGACGGAATTCTAGTTGGATGTTTGTAGTTCAGCATCACATGAGTGCTATGCCCATAGATAAATAAGCCCAGGAGGTAATTGAGATCTCGGCAGCCCAGGCCGACTATAATCATGGATGCCCGTCGTGTCGGTTCGGTGAATGTTGAACGAACAATTAATACACGAGTAAAAAGAAATTCGCTGTCAGTCAACCACGCAATACTAACAACGGCTGAAAGTAAGGTCTTTACACGTACATCACCTCGACAGAAGCCAACACAAGGGATGATCCTTCATCGAGCCCTTCACGCAATCGAGACTCACAAACTCGTTCTGTGGATTTCATACACACACGCATTGCCCTCAGCCCAAGATGAATGTGATCGCACTTTCAGCAGACGATATATCAGACCGATTAAAATTACGTCACGAAGAATGTCGACGATCGCATGGAGGAAAGCTCTCCGCTGACACCCGTTGGCCGGACCCTCAACGAATATCACCACGCGACCTTCTCCGAGCCAAAGTCGATGCGGGTGCCATCTCTGAGCCGTTATTGATTTGATTCCGGGGTGTTACGAATCTGAGAGCACGGTTTATTCGGTGGCTTAGGCCAGCTATTCGCATGAACCGCAGGCGACCGCAAAGGTCGAGGCGGTTAGACCACCACCAGTCTAGAAGGCATAATGTCGTGTCAAGCAGCTAGCCGCTTGCGACTCGCACGTTGACACCGAAACCCATACAAGAACAATCGATCCAACGACATGGTTCATCTGAATCCTTCGAGGACATCATGCGGACGCAATGGTTGACTCCTTCATTAACGGGTATGGATACTAATATTGGCTTCCCGCGACGCTGCCCTGCAATTCTCTGATCTGCTCGAACGACCTGACCCACGATTTTTCATCCTTGCTTCCTGATGAAAGAAGCAACCCGAGGCATCTTTCACTCAGATGGTATTCCGATTTGGGAAATTTGGTAGGAAATGACTGAAGACGATGTTATGAGGGACAATTCGCACGAAGCATCTTCCTCTGCCCAGTTAAGAATCTTCAACTTGTATGCCCTTCAGTGAAAGCCGATCGAATTGTCGAAATGTGGAATCCACTTAGAAATCATTTCAAAGGCTAGTGGAACTTTGCGCGGTCTCGCCCATAGACCTTTCACTAAATGTGTTCAGGTGGCCTGCAACGGGGTCGAGGTTTATGCTTTCCGGCATCTCCGTCCAGCGCTTGCAATACGCAGCTGCCCAGAATTAGCGATTCTCTTGCGAGCTCTGAGTCGACCGAGAGCAGTCTCTCACCACAGAAGGAGCGAATTCGCATTGAATGGAAGGCGACGGGAGCATTAGACCTTCTCAGGGATGCAATGCTATCGTCTTGGCTCAATCTACTGCTCGTTTTTGTCCCGGTCGGGGTTTGGCTGTTTGTATCTCAAGCTAGCCCGATACTCGTCTTCATATTCAATGGGATCGCAATCATACCGCTGTCGTCACTTCTGACCCGAGCTACCGAGAAGATTGCCGACGATGCCGGAGACACCGTCGGGGCTCTCCTGAATATCAGCCTTGGTAACCTCGTTGAGCTGATTCTGTTGTGAGTGTTGAAGTTTGTTATTTTTTTTGTCGACCCGTAACTGACCTTTCGGTTTACAAAGCATGTAGGTTCGGACCCTTCTCCCAACCGGAAATCTTCTGCATTGGAATACGGCGTAGACACTGACACCATCAGCGTTGCGCTGAAACATAACCAGCTCCACGTCGTTCAAGCTTCCATTCTGGGCTCCATGCTTGTCAACCTTCTCCTCATCCTAGGCACAGCTCTTTGCGTCAACGGACTGCGGCATGAAGAACCCGTCATCAAGACCACGAAGGCAAGGTTACTGAGCTGTCTTTTGTTCGTTTCAATGTTTGTTTTTCTGATGCCGGTATGTAAATCACAACCTATGAAATTTAGTTGTGTTACTTATCTCCGTTAGACGGCCTTCTGTTACACCGTCGCAGGAGCTGATGGCGCTGCTTCTGCTAGCTTGAAGATGAGTCGAGCATCTGCAGTGATGGTTCTGTGCATTTACGTTCTGTACTTGGCGCAGGAGATTCGATCACATGCACGTAAAGGCTCATTCCATGGAAGATCGACATGCTCATTCGATATCGAAGGCTGTCGAGAACCTCCGGACATCTTTCAGCAGCAAGTACGGGATCGACTCGAAGATGAGGGCATCGGATTTCCCCATACCGCTGGAGTTTTCGACGAAGCAACACAAAATTCAGATCTAGATGTATCGAAAGGGAATGGCGGGCAAAGATTCCCGAGCGATAGCATTGTTTCTCTAGCTGACTCCGAAGATGAAGAAAACATGCCAAACCAAAGGCAAACGACTCAAAGACTATATGGCAGAGCTGGTTCTCGGCATCCAACAGCGAGATCTCGCAGTTGCTCTCCTGGAGATTCTTTTGGATCATCTCAGAGGATTCGAAGTCGGGACATGTCTCCTGCCAGCACAGAACACCAAAGTCTGGTAAAGTCCGGTCCAGCAAGCCCGCAGGCCCTGCAAACAGATTGGAATCCCCCAAATGAAGCCCAAGATCAACAGACACGACACGAGGCGACATTGATGGGAAAACTAGGTCCCGTGTTAGTCTTGATCATCAGCTCCGGGTTGATGTCGATGTGTGCCGAATTCCTCGTAGATGCCATCGACGCAATCACGCACGAGGGACAGTTATCAGAGTCCGTCATCGGTCTCGTCATACTGCCCATCATTGGGAACGTTGCCGAGTACGTCACGGTTGTCACGGTTGTGGCCAGAGAAAAGCTGGATCTTGCCATAGCAGTAGCCGTCGGATCGTCGATACAGATCGCCCTCTGCGTCGCGCCCCTGACGGTCCTCGCCGGATGGGCTTTGTCCCGTGACTTGGTCCTCAACTTCAGCCTGTTCGAGATATCTGCGCTCATGGGAACAGGTCTCCTGGTGTACGTTTTAATACTCGGGGACGGGAGCGGTACATTGCGAGCAAGTGGGTTAAAGGGCGGTCTCATGTGTGCATGCTATGGAATCATTGGGCGAGTCTCGCGGCCTTCGTTGCTATGGCTATCATGCTGACCATCTGCAGAATCGGTGCTTATCTAGTGCCGGGAGCGAGAAGCTAGAGTTGTCCGTTGGGTCAGGGGATATGAGCGCTACTAAATGATCAGGCCTCGGATTTTTCTTCCCGCGGTCAGATCAATCAACCCAGACTTGGTAATCAGCGTGTCATCGGCATGCGGGCAAAATGAAACGGGAAGAAGAGGGAATAAAAGGCAGTGCTTGGATGGTAGCTTCAGCCCGATCCTTCAAGAGCTTGGCTCCGCTGCCATTGCAATTCGCAACTAATGATATCTCTTAAAAACCAATCAATCGCTTCATGCCTTCCGGCGGAGTAGCGACGCTTAATACAGTGTCTCGGAATTGTGCATACTAAGCTGCAGTCATCCAAGCCATGGCTCACGCATATACGAGAAGGCGGTTACACAAGAAGGGGCGATGTAATTGCAATTTCCCAGATCAAATCTTCTCCTTGGGCACTCGCTAGCCTTATCAATACAAAGGTTCGGAGTAGAGTCTCGATATTGTCTGCCTGATCTTGGCAACATGCCGATCCATACATAGCCTGGGGAGAAGTAGTAAAGAAGAAGCCTCCCTTCGACTACTGCGGCATGGTCGTGCCATCGTGCTCTCGACATCGCTCCATCCTTAGCAGCAGATTATGATATGTTGCGAGGACGATCCTAAAGCTCCGCTTACTATCGGTGTGGCCATCCCCAGAAACCCAAGGTCGATTTAGCTAGTATGGCAACAACAACAAGGCAAGATTACATAGGATGGCGACCCAGCGGAACAGACAGTAAGTAAGGCGGGCACTCCCCTGACTGCCGAATGGGCATTGGAAGTCTGGTTGTGCGATTTCTTGCTGACAGTTGGCAGCATCAACTCGGTATTGCGATAGGACCGACGAGTCCGTTGTCATATTCCTGGACAGGTACCTGAATTGTTGCGCAGATTCCGACTGCGGATATCCCACAGCATGTGTCGGGAGGGTATTGTCGTATGGAGGAGGCTCGGCCCTCTCATGGTCAGTTCTGTCTCGGTTCTGTCACCCGTGTCATACGAAAATGCATTCTTAAACGTAGTGCCATGACTGAAAACCCTCTCTGCCAGCGCCGAGGCTTGTCGAGTGCAGACAGTCTTCAGAAACCCATCGACCACGGCTTCGCCGTTTCTTCAGATGTACTGCGGTGGTAGTCCACCTATCAATCTCTACCGGGACTCGGTCGAGTCCTCTGCTGCCACCGGTATGCACCCAACATTCCATAAACTCCAGTTTCTAAGCCGCAGACTAACTACGGGCTTGATAGTGACCTTATCGACCTCGACGAGCCCAGCTAGCAACTCAGCCAGCGCAACCTCTGATATCTCACCATCATCATCATCGGCTGACGCAGATGCGGGCTCGAAAGAAGAAAGCAAGGCGTGGATAGCAGGTGTGGTGATAGGGCCGCTCGTAGGAATAGCGCTTGGCGTGGGGGCTTTTCTCTTCATGATAAGAAGACTCAAACGCAAACATGCCGGCGGCTCCACGTCCGCTCCCAGCCACGAGCAGGACTGGGCGAAGAACCAAACCACCTTTCATCATCCGGTTCAACAAACAGGACGCTTTGAATTGGATCGATGGTCGCATGCGCCTACCGTCGTTACGGAGCTGGACACGAGCCCTGGTCCCAGGAACTAAGCTTTTGGAGGTGCTATATGGCAGCGCATGGATAGGTATCATACGGTTGAGGATAACGTACACCATGGTTGATGGATACGGCGAAAACAGAGGGGCATCCACGAGATCGACGGCAGGTTGGATCATTTCATACGAGTCAACAGAGCAATCTACTGTGCCAACTGCGCCAAGTCAAATCCGCACGTCAAATATCGTGAAGTTTCAAGGGCAGCATTGGAAGTTGGGAAGGGAGTTAATCAAACCGGCCTGTCTGGATGTGGCCCTTGTCTCTGGGTGTTTCTATGAGAACAACTCCAGCAGGGGTGAGAGACAAAATGAAGTTTGCTCAGAGAACTTCGACAACAATACCTGTATCGGAGACAAAGAAAAACGATGCTTGGATTACAAATCCACTGGGCTTCGCGGAAGAACGTCACCGCCCTTGTTCGAAGCTAAATGGTACTGAACAGGTAAAAAGCATCAAACTTCCACAATACCCTGCAAACGAACGCCATCGCGAGATCCATCCTCCCGGTATTAAGAGAAGTTGACATAAGGCAGCAGCCGTTGAAAAGCATCGGCACTCGAAGAGCCGGTTGGGAGTGGGGGGTGGGAACCGCTCGCACGGGGGCGACCTCATACCGGTACGCGATCCTGCATCTTCACCCAGTCAGCGAGGAATGGAAAGCTTTGCGGGTAAGCCACCTTCGCTACTCTCTATTGCATTCTCCGAGAGCCTCATTCATCTTTGATTGCGAACATGGCATTCGCTAGGAGGGCCCACAGACCAGTCATGCGCTGTAGGCAACTCTGGTTGGTTAGGCTAGAGTGGATGCCTGCGCGCAGCTCTATTCGAGGTTTGGTTTAAACGATCGCAATTCCCGCAGGGACGACTCCCAAATGAAACCTCTCGACATCGCAAAGGGAACGAGGATACTCTGGTGGCCAAGATGGTGGGCAGGAGAGGGTTGAAAGGACGGGGCTGGGACACAAGGAAAAGACTATGGCGCTTAACCCGATGGTTTACCGCTCCCTGGTCGAGGTCGCAAGAGGCGGAAGATCGCGTGGAGCGATTTGCTCATAGATGCGGCGGAGAGAGGAGAGAGGGGAGATATCACTGTTGAAGTATCATTTGTTATCTTTTTTGAAAAAAGAATCTTGTTAAGGTAATGCTTACCGTGGGAGGAGATGTTGCGGCGTGGAGGAAAAGCGCGAAGATGTAATAGAAGAGGGAAGAAATGGTGAAGGGGGAAGGATGAAGGTAGAAGTGTGAGGGGGAGAAGGCTGCGAGTAAGGCGTAGATGAGGTAAGACAAGTAGATAGGGTAGGGCTTTTGGGAGGGAGGTGGGATAGACTCGTCTGGGGTAGGTAAGTAGAGGGAGATCTGTGATTTAGTTGACGGAGAGGGAAGGAGCAAGGCGAAAAGGAACACACATCTTATATGGGTAGGTATTTTAGCCGAAGGCGAACCCGCACACATTTGAGAGCAATCCAAACAAAACAAAACAGGGAAAAGGAAAAGATTGATTGCATCTTGAGGTAGGGGCGGGGGAAGTAGAAGGTAACTCCAGGCGATATAATGGGATCGTGAAGGGAGTGAAGGTATAACAAGATTAGGCGGCGTCAGGGTATGGTGGAAATTCGGGTCAGTAACCGTGCTGCTTGTTCGAGACTGCGAGAGAAAAGGTCAACAAAGATTGAAGCGGAAAAGTCTTCAAAGGTGGAAAGTGGTAATTGTTGGAGTGGTGTTGAGGGAAGAAGTCGGAGCCAGACTGCGCATGCAAGCCGGAAAGATCTGGACCCCGACATCGACGTCGAGACGCGACAGGGCTCACGTGATAAAAGCTATCACACGACAGATCCACGCCCAAGGTGAGGTTGCTTCTTGATTGGCCGAGACTGAGGGCTGTTCAGGGTCCAGATGACGTCAGTGAAGCCGCTGAGATATACGCCCTGCCGCGGCAACCAGTCCGTGTCTTTACTAGAATGGACACCATAGAAATAAGAGTTAACCGAATCTGCTATAATAAACAGTCGTCGGTCTCTTTGTGTTTCAATTCAAGTGTGAGAGCTGAGACCTCAACTTGGAGATCATCATCAAAGCTCACCTACTTAGCTCGTGCCTAGGAAACGTCTTACGAGAGGATCACCAAACAGATCCCGCACATCCTGGAAGCGGACGCGGAAAGTATAAGTCTCGAGCGTGCCACGGCTAAGCGTGGCAGAAGGCGAAATATAAACACCTAAGAAAAGGGCAGGTGCTCCTCCGCTTTCCTCCTTTTCTGCTCCTTCCTTCTCAAGTTGGGAACAACCTCACTCCACTACCTCTAGCCCTACAGCCCCACTATCGCTGGCCTTCCTCTGCCTCTGCCTCTGCCTCTTCTCTACTTAATTTCCAGCTGCCTTACTGCTAGCTTCTCTTCTCTTCCTTGAACAACCAAAATCTTCCTACCCAATCCTCCCAAGGTGGAAAGAAAAACAACCCACACACCAAACACCACGCGCTCCAGCATATCACACACAATAACACAACGCGCAGTCAAGATGAGCTCTGAGTCTACCACTCCCGGTCCGTCTTGTGAGATCTATAAGATCCCTGGTGGCCTGGTAGGTTATCTACTTTTTCTGATGCACAACGCGCGGTCCATTTTCCTTTTATCCCAGAGCGCCTCGCTAATAAAGCTGCTCACAAACAGCGCAGCATCATCCGCGGCGACGTCCCTTGCATCTTTCCTGGAAACAAAGACCTCATCATCGATGAGATGTATGACGGAAGCCGCATTGAGTGGATTTCGGATAAGGACAACACCGAGCAGTACATCCCCAAAGCCTGGAACGAGCTCAGCGCGGGTAACAACCGCAACAAGGGAAGTCCCAAGATTACAGAGTGCAAGCCGGTAATTCAGGTACTTGTGAAACATCTACTGTGAGCCGGATGATTATTTTGCTAACAGTCCCACACAGGATGAGAACAAGGGCAACCTCCAGGACTGGGAGCTTCTTGACGAGCTTGTTGAGACCCCCAAGATGCGCCCGGGCCTGTCTCCCATGCAGGTCAATGAAGAGGTCCGCAAGGCTGTCAACGAGGTCAAGCATGAGTACCAAGCCAAGTTCGCCGCCATCGAGGCCCAACAGATGGGCCTGTTGCGTCTCTACGAGCAGCAGAAGGAAACCGAGACCGCCCTCCGCAAGGACATCGCCCAGCGCGCTTTGGAGAACCAGCGCATGAAGGCCAAGATGGCCCGCCAGAAGGAGGCCAAGTCTGGCAGCGACATGGATGACAAGCTGGCCAAGATGACTTTGCGTAACAACTAAACACTTTCGTCTTGGTCAATGGGTCTGTCTATGGAAGCTGGGTAGCCAACAGGGAGCGGGCACACGTGTTCTGCACAGATTTGGTGATCTTGGGGCTTGGAGATAGCACAGATAAATGGCACAGGCTTAGAATGCCACACGAACAGATATAAGAATCAGTGGAACAATTGCACCTGGAAAGATGGTCTCCTTTCACACGTGATGTCCACATCAACAATGGGGCTTTGTTGCGGCCTCAGCAATATGGTCAGTCAGTCCTTCCACCCAAGCCTTGGAAGGCGCTTTTGTTCCCTCCGTCCTCCTAAAATCCAGCGTCATCCCCACCTACACTTCGGGTCCTGTTGAGATGTCGATTTCTACTACATCAGTCAGATCGCACTGGAGCCAGTGGAGAGAGTAAGCAGGCTTGGGATTGCGAAAGTCAATTAAAAGTAAACAGGGCCTCCTAAATCCCGAACGCGACTGAAATGCCGCTTTTCCGACCATTACCGTCCTACAATTTGCCCAAATATGAGAGCGTAACTATCGTGATGCCTTTAGCATCGCCCGTTCCTAGCGCGGCACGTGACCTGAAGGCGGCTCTAGAACTACCTTCTTCCGAGGGTCGTTCCTCTAACTATAGTTATAAATAACTACGTTATAGTTACTCTTATTATAATAGAATAAGCTCTTTAGTAATTATAAATATAGCCCTATAGGATATTTCTTAATAGTTATAAGCCTAGCTCTAACTAGACCTCTAACTACTATTTTAAAACAAGCTTTTACTACTAAAAGTACTTATTAAAACTTCCTCTCTCCTATTCCTTCTTTCCTCCTTATTATATACTATCCTCTATTACTATAAACCCTCTATTTCTAAATAACCTTAACTATAATATTTTCTACTACTCTTATAATAGTATTATACTACCTAACTATATATAGGGACTTTACTACTTAGTATATAATAATCTAAGCTAAAGCCTAAGCTACTAGAGTCTAGAAGTATATTAACCTAGATAACCTTAAGGGATCTTTATACCTAGGTAAAACCTTATTTAAAACCTTAACCCTTAATATATATATTATTAAGTAAAACTAGGATATTAATACTTAGTACTTATAAGAGAAAAGCGCTTATAATTAATATATTGCTCTACTTAACTAGGAGGCTCTAGAAGAGGCTACTACTAATACTACCTCTAGGATATAGATAATAAATAAACTATAACCCCTTTAGCCTCTAACTACCCTAGTTATAATTAATAAGAATACTATAGGTATATAGGAATAATACCTAGAGTACTTTTATTCGCTCGCTATATAGGAGTCTAAGCAAACCTATAAGAATTAAGAGTTAAAGCGTATTAACTATCTAGTTATAGAGATTATTACTTATAATATTATTATATCTATATATATAGAACTTCTCGCTAAAGGGGATATAACCCTTTATAGCCTTATTATTAATCTTAAGCGTTACTACGCTCTAAGCGAGGCTAGTACCCTTATTACTATTTAAGAGGAGTATACCTAGGTCCTTAAGAAAGCAAATAGGAGTATTAATCCTAATATATAGATTAAGAACTTTAGGGGTATCTATCTTTATACTATTTAGCTTAAGCTTCCTAAAGTAAGTAATACCCTTGCTTTAAAAACTTTTCTTTAAGTAATAAGTTATTACTTTATACCTACTTAAGCTAATATAGAGATTATAGATATCCTTAAATAGGAATAAATAGGGACCCCTATCTCTAATATAAGCTAATATACTAATATATTTAAGGACCTCTTATATAAGGATATACTCTACTTAAGATTATAAGGATAAAACGCTAGGGTCTTTATAATACTAGCTAGCTATATAGATAAGGCTAACCTATTAAACGTTCCTATAATAAGTAACTTATCTAGTAGTAAATAGTACTTATATAAGTTAAGCTATTAATAGCTAAGTGTTAATTATAATCGCTTAGAAGCCGCTCTAACTAGACGTTACTAGAAGGGCCCCTATATATTAGTAATAGATATATAAGTAGCTTAGATCTATAACTAGTTAAATAATAACTTACGCTTCGCTAACCTTTATGCTAAATTCGCTCGCAAGGGCTAGTTATATACTATTCCCTATAAGAGTAAGAACTATTAAAATAATAAGGGGGGTAATAAGGGTTTATCTAAGAAATCTAACGTAGCCCTAAGCTACCCTATTAATATAATAGTAATTACTTTCTATATAGCCCTTACGAATAAGGTTAGGGATAATATAGTTAACTTAGATAAAGAATACCTAAGTATCTTTATAACCCCCTACTTAGGACCCTATATATTATATAAGTCTATAATCCTAGATAACTATAGAGGGATATACCTAGTAAATAATAAGTCCCTACTTATCCCCTCCTTAATTAGGTATTATAATAGAGAATAAGTTAATTCTAGAATAGCTTTATACCTAATTATCGCTAAGGGTATATAGATTATTAAGAACGCTCTTAATAGCTTAAAAGGCGTGAATATAGAAAACCTTACGCTCTATAATATAGGATATATAGAGAACTTTTATATTAATATAGTCTCTAAAGCGCTATTTTAGAAGATAGGTATTTAGTATTTAAGGTATAACTATACTCTTTGCTTTAGAATATATAAGAAGAGCGTAGTAATTAAGAAACTTATTAAGAAGGTAAACCTCGCTTTCCTTAAATATAAGCCTTATTCCTTATACTTTATTCCTAGGCGGATCCCCCGAAGTATTAATACTATTATTAATAATATAAACTACGTGCTTATAATATATAAGTAGACCTCTTTTATACTACTACTAGACTAAAGCGACGATATAATACTTTAGTACCTCTAAAGTAGCTACTTTAGCCCTAAAGCCCTTAAGTAGCTTATTTACGCTACTTAGGGGGTAAGGATTAAAGGCCTAACGCGCCTATAGTACTAATACTACGTAGTTATATATATTAAATAGGTAATTTTAAGATAAACGTTAGAAGATAAAGTAATATACCCTTACTATAGAATTATATAGGATCTCTTTAACTACCCTAAAGGCTTTAACTAGAACTAATAGCTCCTTATTATTAAGGATAAGTATACTAGTTAGCTCTTTATAT